>VXBU01003841.1:472314-495054 GCA_013400315.1 Bombycilla garrulus
GTTTATAAGTGTGGACCTCATTTTCAAAACCAAGTGTTTTGAAACTAACTTTGCAAACAGCTGTTGCAGAGCACAGCCCAGACTGGAGACCTTTCACATCTGTATCTCTGACCACGTCCCTGCAAAAGTGGTGTCAGCATGGAGGGTTCTGGGGTAGCTACAAGAGGGGCTCACGACCCCCACGGGGCAGTAAAATAGCTGTTTTGAGCTCTTGGTCTGTCCCAGTGTCCCCTCCACCAGCTCAGACTCTTCCCCAGCACTACTCTTCCTCAAGAAAACATGAAATTTCTTAAGTGGTTTAAATACAGCAACCTGGGGAATCTGCACATTGGTGAAACAGACCTTGCCCACACCTGAACTCCTTCCTCCTGCACCTGCTCCCTGTGATCACCAGCCTTGGGAAAATGTGGCATTTTCCAGCAAAACCAACACCAGACAACAGCAAAACCAACACGTCTGTGGGTATGTTTTCAGTGGCACTTTGTGCATCTGCTTTAGATTGCTTTAAATTACAGCAAGGGGCCAGCTATGTTTAAATGGACTCAGAGGTGAGACCAAAGAAATGAGGCTTAAAATTCAAAGCAATCTGACCTGCCCTGCCATGGCGTAATGGTCTGAGTAAGGCGCTGGCACGGAGCCATCTCCCTGACTCCTGGGAGAGATGCTTTAAAAGCTCCTCACATGGGCAGTTCAAATGATGTACACATGGGGAAAAAGAAAATAGTGTTTAATTGAAACTCTGTACATGTATATATGTTTTTAGGATAAACAAAACAGATTGGGCAAATATTTACTTCTGCCCCTACTGCTACAAAGCAAACTTTCCCACAGCTTTTGACAGAGATAATCTGTTTTTTAGCCATGATGGTGAATTTGTAATGACAAGGTTTCATTCTCAGTGTTTCAGGATTTCCTGATTGGTTCTCATGCAATTATTTTGATTAACAATGAGGTTTTCAGACCAACTTGAAAAGGTCTTGGAGCCTTAGGAATAACCTGGCTCTTGGTTATTCCTCTCACTGGGATTATTTTCCACAGCTTTCTAGCACTGGAATCAAATTCTTTGGAAATCAAAGAAAACAACATCTTAAAAGTATTTTATATCTCCACCCCCCTCTGAGAAGGGTTTCTTTAAGTTTAGAAAAATGCCTGTGCCCATGTCAAAGCACAGAATTGGAATAAGAATGAAATCCCAATGTAATTTTTTAATAAAAAGATGAATGCTTTGGATGGTGATTTCTGTGAGAAGGCGATATCTGAAAACAGAAACTGAGAAGTATTCAGGGCATTTCTGATTAAAAAAGAAATGAGATCTCATAGTAGAAACCTCTGGATGTTTCTCTTCCATTTATAAACATAGGAGGGATCTTAAGGAATTAGGAAACATCCATTAGTGCTATTTACTCAGATTTCGTTGTTCTGTTCTTATCACTTAGAATTTTTACCCTTTTTTTAAGATGATGTGGAAATCTCATACTGGGTTTAGAGTCTGTATGCCAGCAGATCCCCTCCTCACTGCCTGTCTCTGTAGTGCAGGTGATGGCATCTTTCTGCAGATGGGAGCAGTCCTCAGGAGTTCCCATTCCCGGCAGAAAATGCCATCAGTGGCAAGTGCCCTTAATTAAAAGCAATGTTCACTGTGCTTGGAGCCAGTGCATCCCAGGCAGGGTCCAAATCAGCAGGGACTGCGCCTCCTTGACCTCTCCCCACAACTGCCCACAGCACACTGAGCTCCTGCTCACAGGCAGCTGAGAAATGAGTCCTAGCTCCTGCTCGCAAGAGATGCACATCGAATAACCCACCCTGTCTATTTCCAGCCCGGATTTAATGCAGCATTTAATGCAGCTGCTTACCTGACACTGGAAAGGCCGGAGTGCTGAAGCTGCCTTGCCCCGGGGGAGGGCAGGGTCGCCATCGGGGCTCCACAGTGCCCACCCTGGCAATGAACTGTCGGGGAGGATGGAAGGTTGATGTCCACCGGGTGAGCCTAAACTTCTGCAGTGTAACACTCTGCGTTCACCATGATTAATTTGTCACCTAATAATAATTTAAATAGAAGAGTGGATTTAAGTGTCATAGTGGCAGAACCTTGTGAGGATTGAGAGGGTGGTTTTGATACAAGCTGAGAAGCCTGTAAATGAAAAAAAAACCCAAACAATTCTTGTTTTCTGTGAAAGTGAAGCTTTCTGAGTTCAAGCAGTTACCCAGCCAAACTGTCCAAGTTAAGCAAACCAGCTAAAGGTAAGTATGTGTAGCAGTGTATTTTCTTTCACACCACCAGACGTGGAAATATAAGCTGTGTGTCTGATGTCATCTCCATACAGATGGGTTTGAAATGCTGGCTCCCATCTGAAACATCATTACTTTTACAGTGAACTTTTAAAAACTCTATTATTGCTGCTAATATTATGTGTATGTATTTTAGAAGTAATTTCCCCGGACTCCAATAAAACGTTCTAACAGAGTTTTGTTCTCTAAACAATTTTAACCCATGTTTTGGCTTTTGGGGAGTACTTTTGGCCCCCAGGCAACACAGAAGAAAAATAGCTGGCTAAGTAACACCAGATGCAGGAGAGACTGCTGGCCACTAGAGAGCTCCCAGATGAGAAGGCCTTACAGGTTGAAATACAAATATGCTTTGTAATGTAAGCAGAAACCCTCTTTTACTTTAGGGCACAAGGACCAGCCATGAAACACAGAAAGGTTTTTTTTGCTTAGGTTACAGAGAGAGGCATCATTATCCATAATTACATTTTTCATACCTGAAATCAAAAGCCTCAAAGCTGTCCTCCCTCCAGAGCAAGGTTTGGAAAATTATCTTAAATGTTGGTTTTTGCTGATCTCAGGGATGAATGAAAAGCTGCTGCAGCCCCTTGACAAGGGTGTCTGCATGGGGATTGTGTGTCAGCCACCGTCTCGTGGTGGCTGACACATAACTGAGTGGTGCAGCCTCAGAGATGCCACACATCACCTGGAATTACAGCACTGCAGTCACAGCCTCCTGCTCTGCGGAAAAAGGGCCAGGGGGCCCCTCTCCTCTCCCTCGCCCTCACTCAGGCTCCTATTGCTGGGGACAAAAGTCACCTTTTGCATAACTCACAGCGCCTGGGAGCTGGAGGGGTCTGGCTCTGATATGCACAGATGGTCCTTTGGGAATCACCTTTGGGATGGGAAGAGACTCTGCCAGGTGCACCCCCTCTGGAGGGACTGGCCGAGGGTCATGGTATTTATACTGGGCTAAAATGCACTGGATTGACTTAAAGGTCTCAGCAAAGCCAGTGCCCTGCAGCTCACAAGGGAAGCCCAGCCACAGGGTGCAGAGTGGGATGTGCTGGCATCAGAGCCGTGGGTTACAGGAGCCTTGTGTTGGTTGTTGGCTGTGAGCACTTTGTCACCAGTGATCAGAACCCGTACGGGTGCCTGCAGATGCAGGGGCAGGTGCGCAGGAAAGGATACAGAGGTTGAGCAGGGGTGGGCAGCACCTGGGCTCAGCACGGAGAGTGCCAGTGCACCTGGGCCAGCAAGCCCTGTGCCCACAGGCACTGCAACACCCTGGGTAGAAAACCTCCAGCACAGCTTGGACCTTCCTGCTGGCCCCATGAAATGCTCCTGTCCCTGCCATGTGTGGCCTTCCCTGTGACATCCTGCAGCCTGCCTGCCTGCCTGGCACATCCTCCTTTAAAGAAGGATGATAAGTTCACACCCGTCCCTCTCCTGTGACTGCCACCACAGCTGGGCAAGAGGGCAGCCTTGTGTGGCAGCGAGAATGGCCTTTTGTACTGAGCCATGATTTTATGCCTAGCATGTGGTGTTTGAAGAAGCCTTGCACAGGGGCAGATTTAGCTTAGTTTCGGGGGTAGGACAGGAGCATAAAGCTTCCCATCTGCCAGATCTGAACAGGCTGCAAAGGATAGTGTGGTGGCTGAGGGTGAGAGTGAGCCCACAGCCAGGGATGGGGGACACAGCTCAGTGTCTTGAAACCCAGAAGTTTTTCCATTGCTCAACAGTCTCACAGCAGAGGAGTGCAAGAAGAACATGGAGGTCAGGGCTGACATCATCACATAACCATTTTAAACATCTTGCTGGAAAAAGCATCAATTTGAGTTCCTGATGGCTGCCACTACTCTGTCCTATACATTTTGGCAGTACCACATACAGGGCCTAGGGCTGGTGTGCAGAGAGGTGGAAACTCTGGGGCTGTGAGTGCAAAGCAGAGACAACATCCTAGCCATGCTCTAGCACAGGCATCTTGAGCTGTACCACAAAACCCCATCACCAGGAACCCCTCTCTTGTCAAAGCAAGGATGAACATGGGTGCCCAGGGAGGGGCATGGCCAGGCTAGGGCTGTCTGGGGTTTCCTGGCAGCAGAGATGGGGCTGGGATTTTTTGGGGGCCCTTCCCAATGTGCCCTTTCAGATCTGGGTATCTCGTCTGCCAAAAGCAATTTCCACCCCCTTCAATTTCCCAGGGGCTTGGTGAGATAGGAAAAAAATTTCTGTCAAAGGTTTTCCCCTTCCCTTCCAAAGTGTAAGCCCCTGGGGTCCCCAGCAGGGATTTGGCAGCCACAGGAATGTGTGGGAATACAGGAGACTTCAGGACAGGGCTTAAGGGTGAACGTGTTTAAGAGGAATATCTCATCGAGGACTTCTTTGTATCACACGCACCCCCCAAGTCTTAGAGCAAAACTGCCCATGCTGACCCCCCGTATCCTGGTTTCTCTCAGGTGCGTGTCCTTGCTCTCAGCAGCCCGGAACAATGGTGTGCCCAGAGTCCCTGGCAAGGGATGAGCACAGTGCCGCAGTATTTGCTGATATTTTGCCTTTCAGGGTGTGAAGGAGTTAAATTTTCAGATGGAAAGCGAGCCGAAGATCAGACCAGCAGCCTGGTGACCTCCCGCTGCTGGGACAGCAGCGGCTCCCAGCTAAGCCCGGCAGTTCTGTCCGTCCGTCGGCGCGGCGGGGCCGCAGGAGCAGCGCACGGTAGGTGCGAGGGGCGGCGCGGCTGGGCACCGTGCGGGACCTGCCCTCGGCTCCGGCGGCACCCCGGGGCTGGGGCCGCACGGGATGGCAGGGATGAGGGTCCGTGGGATGGAGGGAGTGCCCGGACAGCTGTCCCTGTTCTGCTTTCAGAAAAGGAGCTTGTCCCGACACTGCCAGGGGAATTGCGATTTCTTGCCTTTTGGGACACCCAGTCAGCAGATACCGAGTCTGGGAAAAGCATACTTTTTCAAAGTAGTTGAACTCCTTGCATGCAGCAAGGGAGGACACTGAGTTTATTTCTCCCTGATGAGGAAGGAATGACAGCTGCATTATTTAATCCTGTCCTCTGATGATGGTCAGAGATTTACCAATAAATGCAAAAAGCAGCCGATGTCAGTTTACAGTTTGTAAACAATGAAAGATTTTGATATAAGTGGAAATTAGAGTTTTTCCCCCCTTGAACTGAAGATTGTGGTCTGATTCTAAGTAGTATCAGGCATAGCCTGTTGTGCTAAGTTATCTCCCTGGCTCTTCAGGTTATTGAGCCATAGCAGACTCTCAGGTTAAAGACAAAGTGTCAGTAATCTGAAAGTTTATTTTGCAGTAATAAAGTGGTATTGTTTTACCTAAGGATTTGCAGAAACATTTCTCATATAATTTACATTGTAATGTAATCATTTTACATGATAGAATTCTCTTGTCCAGAAAGCATGGCTAAATCAAAAGTCATGGTAATTCCTGGTGAAGAACAAGGCTTACTTAACACTGTTAAAAGAAAAACAAGTAGAACCACAATCCTATAAAACTAAACCCAAAGTAGTATTCTGTTCCCTTCACTGCAAGAATATCCTCAACCCTCGTGGCATTTCATGTTTTTCCTTAGAAAGAAATCAGAAGACATATTTCCCTAAAATTTGAGACCTTTTTTTTTTAACTGAAATACTTTTGGGATGCTGTTTGAAGGAGGCTGCCAGGCTGCTAAGCGGTAGTATCTGCCCAGGCGAATGGAAGTGCAATCACCACATTTCAGTCAGAAAAGCTCAAATTGCTCTTTACTGGCCTCCCAGTCGCTAGAACTCTATTCCCCCAAGGTACTTTCTGGCCAGAGATGAGGCTCTTGATTACAGAAATGCAGGTCTCCTGGTAATTGCATTTGATTTATTCTTCCGTCTCACGGAGAACAAGTCAGTGTTATTCTTTGGCAGTATGAACTTTTTCAAATGCTAACGTGTGGGGAGAAAGAAAACAGCAATTTTTATTATCTTCTTAACAACAACCCACAGGAATGTGCTTTGCAGTGAGTGCAGCTTACGTGTTCCCCTGCCTCAGCTCTGGCCTTTCCTGAGGGCTGCTGGCACAGCCAGGAGCCCCTCTGCTGACTGGCCAAAAATCCATCAGGGGAAGCAATAATCCAAGCAGAGGGAAAGGAGGCCATGGGATACATTAAGAAGGGAGCTCTGAAAAGTCAGTAGAAATTCAGTGGGGAGCCCCACTCATGAGGGGACCCCAGAGACAGCCTGTGGCTGCTCAGTAAGATCCATGGAGGATCTGGAGCCTCTCTTGGGGCCAGGCAGCATCTGATGTAGGTGACATGATGTGGTTCCCTGGTGATTTGTCTCTTAGGACTGCTGGGAAGGGATGCTGGGTGCTATGGCTTTTGTCATGGACTTAACACCTTTCCACAATGGTGGGGTTTGCCCTGCAGACATCCCCGTCTGTCCCTCTCTCTCTAATTGATGTCACAGAGAAAATATCCTAAGGCAGGTGGTAATTTGTCTGAGGGGAGCAGAACCTGCCCAGGCTGGTGAGGTTTATTCAGCAGGGACTTGATACTGCTCTCATTCACGTGGATAATAACACTCCCATTGATGTTTTTCAATCACTGATGACTTTCTACGGACTCTCGGTGACCACTGCAGCCATGCCCAGGGCGTCCGAGTGTGCGGGGGGAGGGGGGGATGTTACACAGCATAGAGAAGTCTCCTGTATCCTGTTTTTGTAAAGGACTTTTCCTCTTAGTAGTTGTAGTGAAAACAAACATGTGGGAGAACAATGGGACTTTTTTTTTTCTGTTTTCCTCTAGATTTTTAAATATAACAAAAAGCCTATTAGAATTAAATAAAGTGCGTTAACAAAAGAGGGATTCCTATATGTTAATGAGGAAAATAAGTGTAACTATGTGAACATACAATCACAAGCACAAAAGTCGTTTGCCTTCTTGATCTCAGCCTGTGTTTTTGCAGTTGAAAGCCTATTCATTAAATACCTGTGAAAACAGGGCACTGGTAAAGAACAATGCCTGCGCCATAAAACTGTCATCTCTAGGAGGGTTCACACCCCAGAGAAACACCCTTGCATGCTGCTGGGCACTCTGCAGGCTTTGGAGTTGGCAACTCAGCAGGGACCAAAGGGGAGTCTGCAGAAAGGATTTCCTTTCTTCAGATAAACCCAGAGGTATTGTATTTGTGGTGTCTAAAATATTTTTCAATGAGCAAACAAGGATAATTCTAGCTGCTGTAAAAGTGGAAGTAATATTAAGACGTTAATGCTTTCTAGGAGTAAAACTTGGAATCACTGTTCATAGGATGAATTGCTCCCGAGAAAACAGGAACTAGGATGAAGTACAGTATGCAAGGTGGGACTTAACTGTTTCTATTTAAATTAAATGTGTTTTAGAGAAAAATCAGACATTCATTCTTCCTTCCATATGAGAGGTGGAGGATCTACTGTAAGAGATAGTTAAGAGTACAGTTAGCTGTTCACAAGATCAAGTCATTCCTGTTTGAACATATATTTCCCTAGTGTGTGGCTGCTTAGCTGCAGCTTTCTCCATGAGTCAGTTTTCCCCTGGGAAGTGGAAACCCCTCGCCTCTGACATTGCTCTTTCCACGCAGGTGCTGCAGCTCACAACCACGTCTGGCCTTGACCTCCTCAGCTGCAGATCAGGATCCCGAAGCCCTTCACTACAAGGTGGGTTTCCTGTGCCATAGTCATCACCCTCCTTGCTGCTCTCCTTTTTCTTGTTGTCTTTTCTGAGTGGAAAATATACTGGGTTGCAGTTTTCAAGTGTGTTTATATGGAATGGGATTATTTATGCTGCTGACAGAGTCCAATACGCTTCTGATAGAGTAACGTGAACATGACTTTTAAAATATAAAATATCCTGGTCTCTGCAGGTATCTTAGTTTCACTTTATCACAGTTTAAATACACTGGTGTCACTGGCTTATTAAAGAAGGGCTGCTTGTCTTTGTTGCTTGAAATGCAGCTGTGTGTGGACACCAAGGTGGGGACACCTTCCAGACCCCATCCATCAGTGGGCAGGTGAGAAAGGCTAAGGAATATTGGTAGGACCAGATTTCATCCCAGTGTGTTTTGTTTCTGTTGAGGTCAAAGTGCTTTGTGAAATTGATATGAATTTGAAGGGATTATTTTAAGTGTGGGAGAAAGGGATAAGGTGCAATAATATCAAAGTACCACATTGAACATTATTTGGAGTGTAAGATTTTGGATTTATTTTGAAACAACATGTCCTTTCAAAAGCCGGTTTGCTCTTATTCAGTTCTAACACATAATACAAAGTCAAAAAGAACAGTTTAGAAGCGCCTGAAACCAAGGGGAGCAGCTTTTTGCTGTCATTCTCCTGAGAACTGTATGCATCAGGGTTTTGGCTCCAAGTCATAGTGATGCTAAATTTAAAAATCCTTTAAAAACAGGGCTCAACCTTTCTCACAACTCTCTTCATAAAAAGCTCAATGTTGAAGTGATAATGTTTGGAACAAAGAACACTTAGTATAAACATTTAGCTTGTACTAAATAAATTACACTCGGTCTTACAGTCACGTTACTGGTGACAGCTTGTACAGCCTGCACCCTTCCCCTGTAATTCACCAGAAGCAAATATACATTGTTGGGAAAAATTTCTTGACTTTTGTCAAAGATCCCAACTGCTGTCAGCAAACATATTGTGGGAATATGAATCTGGAAACAAACAGATCATTAGAGGGTGAGTTAAGGTTTCGTGATTTAATTCTAAACATGTTGAGTGAGCGAATCAGAGATATGCAATGCCAGAAAAAACTGTGCACTAAAAGGGTTTTTTCTTCAATGAAAGCTGGTATTTTTATTGAATACAAAGTGCTTTGGGTGACAAAGATGGTTACATATGGAAAATATGAAGTTTTGCTTGTTCTGGAGAATTATGAAGATCACTTGATTAGAAGTTATGTTGTGCCAATGCAAGTTTAACATTCTTTCCTTGTGGAAATTATTCATCCATTTACAGAACTTTATTAAAGTCCAATAATTTTCCAGTGTTAAAAAGAGAATGTATACAGAGGATTTCTGCTTGGACACCAAGTAATGATCTGGGCTTGTGCAGTCACATCTCTGGTTGAATATCATCCATGCTTTGCCCTGTTACAACTGTACTAAGGGTTGAGAAAATGAAACAATTTCTTCTATCGGAGCTTTTTTTTTCCCCTGACCTTTTTTGGGAAAAGTCTGAGCTGAGACTGTGGACAGTCAGCCCGCTCTGACTGCCAGAGCCGCTTGGGTCAAGGACCATCAGGAAGGCAGGGAGCCAGAGGAGCTCTTTGGAGGTCTCCTGAGAGGACTTGTAAATCAACTGTGGAATCCTGAGAGGGCACAACTGTTCTCAGCCTTTTAGAGAAATGCAGTCATGTCGGGGCAGGAAGGAGGAAGGGAGCCAGGCCCCATTCCCCAGCATGAGACCCTGCATCCCTTGGGATGGACAAAGTGCTTGTGACCAGAGGCTTGGGTCTCTTCTAGGCTTCCATTCTTGTGACACATCTCGAAGCCCTCCCCCGTGCCTGGACACATGGCTGTAGAACAGATATCCCCCATCTGCCCCAGCCCCTGTTCTGCAGGGACAGCCACAAGGCGGTCTGTGTCCTCGTGTAACTTCCGCAGATGCCGGAGCTTTGCTCTCGGGGAAAAGCTGCTTTGGTCTCTTCCCTTCCTATAGTCAGACAGCTACTGTCTTGGCCCCACTGCTATCCGAAGGGCAGCCTGAGCTGCTCTACTGTATTTGAGAGGAGAAGGCTATGGTGAGGGAGCAGCAGGACATCTCCACTTCAGAGTGTACCACAAAGCTCATGCAGACCTGGAAGACTTGAAAGCTGGCTCCTCCAGGCACCCATCCCTGGAGCACTTTCTTCAGGCAATAGCAGATCTGCCATCAATGGTTACCTGCACAGTGTCAGTATAATGAAAAGAGAATATCCTTTAAGATTCTCAACCTTGTCTACCCTCTAGCACACCCAGCTACATCCTGGATTTCCCCTAAAATTCAAGGATTTGATCTCCTTTGTATCCCACTGGCACCATTAGCCTGAATACAAATAGGGAATTATAAGAAATTTCCCAGAGTCTTTGACTAGACAGCAAAACACTTCTCTTTCTCAGGAGCAGAAAGATGGTTTTTATTGGAGTAAATGCCCCTCAAAACTGACTGCAGCCCCATGAGCTGCTTGTGGCCGGGGCCCTAGGGTGGCAATGGAGCTCAGGCTTGGAGGTGGCTTCAGGTGCCCCTGCTGCAGAAGGATCCCTTCATGACCATGTGCTAGAGTCTTTCTCAGTGCCATCAACACACCTTCTCTTGCCTGGCCCTTCTGCTGGGCTGTCTGCAGTGTGGTCAGCCTTCCAGTAATTTCAATACTGTGTTCTATGTGCTCTTAATTTCATAACAAGATAGAGGTTGATCAATGCTTTCTGCTATTTCCTGCCTTCTCTCACAACACTGGTTCAAATAGTTATTAAATCAAAAACTCCAGCCAGCTCTGCGAATCCAGCCCAGCACTCAGGGTATGGTTATGAGGGATGCACAGGATGTACCGATGCTCATCTCAAGGTGAAAGAACAGCTTTTTGCTGCCCTTCATTTCCCTCTAGGAGAGAGCACTGATGAAGGAGCAGGCTGCAGGAACACAAGAGCACTGCCTGGAGATTTTCTGTTGCAAGAAGATACCAGACAATAATTTCAAAATATCTGCCCATTGGAATCTGAGGCTCAGAAGTGCTAATGGCCAGGATAATGTGTTATTTATAGCTAACAGGCATCTGCAGTGGCCTCAAAGGCCTGGATATCTGACTGCCCTGCTACACACTTCAAAACCCCTCTTCAGAGTCTCAGTCCCAAATTCAGTCTCCAAAGCCAAACAGTGATGGTATCACATTCGCTTTTCATTTCTGTGTGGGCACTGTGCCCATGCAGTTATAACACAGCTGAGTCTGATTTTCATATAGTTCATTGTTTACTTATGACTTACTATAAAGTTGAGCTTGTCTTATTTATGAGCAGCCATGAAGATATGGGATTTCATCCACTGGGTGATGACTCATTCATTGGGTTGGACTCTTTAGCTCCTAATACATGACATATTTTGGACTAGTTTGTGAACAGCATTTCTGCATGAGCCCAAATTAAATGAGGTGAATGGAAATAATTAGTTGTTTGTTTTTAAAATCATGTTTGTAGCTGAGTTTGTGCTAGTTCAGCTCCGGGCTCGTTCTAGCAATGTGCACCAGGGCAGGATGAGTTGCTGAACGCTATGGTGGAGAGGTGATGAACAGTATTTCTGAGTCAGATGTCTAAACATGCCAGGGGTGACTGCTTTGTTTCTGTTGCACAAGGAAAATCTTTGCGGTGATGGACCATTTGATACTTTCTATGAACTTTAATGACTGCAACATTTCTTGTGCTGCTGCAAACAATTTGAGAAACTAATTTGTAAAATCACTCATAAAAATCTCATGTTCTTTCTGTAATAATAAAACTCTTCTGCTGGAAAAAGAAATACAAATCCTCAGAAAGAGCAGCTCAGCAGGAGTGTACTTCAGCCACTCTTGTCTCGGGCATGCTCTCCCCCCCTGTGGGTACATTATGCCCCATGAGTTCAGCAGGAAAGATTCATGCACAGGCAGAAATATTGCCCCCGGTAACGCTCAACTACATAAGGAAAATGAAAAGTTTTTAGAACCTTTTCCCTCTCTTCCTGTCCCCAACTCTGAGGGATGGGACCAGGACCATGGGAAATGTCGGAGTAACTTTGTCGCAGTGAGCGGTTGTTACGGCTTACAAGTTTTCACAGCCAGGAGCCCTGCCAGCAGAAATTTATGCCTCCATTTCAGCAGTAACAATGCTTCCCAGAGCTGTCAGCCGACAGCGGGCTGGGAGGCAGCAGCGGGGCGTGTGGGGGACTCGCTATGACATAACCACATTCCTGCGGCATGAGAAGATACTCCCAAGCCACAGCAGGGGCAGCACAGCCCCTTCCCTGCTCCCACCCCACCACTGTGGTTCTCAAGGCCTGGGGAGCGCAAATGAACCCATCGGCTGTGCAGGCTTTGGGTGATTTTGGGGCAGAGTGGCTGGAAAAGTTGCCCATTGGAAAAGGATCTGGGGATCTTGGTTGTCAGCAGCTGAACATGAGCCCAGGTGTGCCCAGGTGGCCAAGAAGGCCAGTGGCATGCTGGCTGTATCAGCAATAGTGTGGCCAGCAGGAGCAGGGCAGTGATTGTCCCCCTGTACTGGGCACTGCTGAGGCCACAGCTCAAATCCTGGGTTCAGTTTTGGGCCCCTCACTGCACGAAAGACATTGAGGTGCTGCAGTGTGTCCAGAGAAAGGAACGGAGCTGGAGAAGGGGCTGGAGCACAGGTCTCCTGGGGAGTACCTGGGGGTGCTTAGCCTGGAGAAAAGGAGGTTCAGGGGGAACCTTATGGCTCTACCTGAAAGGAGATTGTAGCCAGATGGGGGTCAGTCTCTTCTCCCAGGTGTAACAAGATGTGGAAACAGCCCTAAGTTATGCCAGGGAGGTTTAGATTGGATATTAAGGAAAATTNTTGCGGGTGTTTTTTTTTTTTTTTTTTTTTTTTTTTTTTTTTTTGTTAGGGATTTCTATCAAATTAAACCAATAAGTTTGGCTGGGGCTTGTCCGGCGCCGGGAGCGGCGGGGCCGCCGTGAGGGCCAAGCGCGGCTCCGTGGGCCAGCAGGGGGCAGCAGTGCTAAGGGCTTTGTGGGGGCGGTTCGCCCTGAGGGGGCGTGGAGCCGCGGGCATGGAGCCGGGGGCGTGGAGCCCGGGTATGGAGCCGGGGACATGGAGCCCGGGTATGGAGCCCGGGGTATGGAGCCCCGGGTATGGAGCCAGGGGCATGGAGCCCCGGGTATGGAGCCGCGGGCATGGAGCCGCGGGCATGGAGCCGGGGACATGGAGCCCGGGTATGGAGCCCGGGGTATGGAGCCCCGGGTATGGAGCCAGGGGCATGGAGCCCCGGGTATGGAGCCGCGGGCATGGAGCCAGGGGCATGGAGCCCCGGGTATGGAGCCGCCGGTATGGAGCCGGGCTGTGCCCGCAGGGACCAGCTGCCCACTTTATCAGTATTCCTAGGAGCTGTCAGAGCGGCTGGATCTGCCGGGAAGACAAACTGGTCTGCCCCCCTAAGACTATGAAGCTGTTCTCCAGTTGTACTTGACCAGTTTGCGACTGCTTCATCGCTCCCTGCCACTGTGCTACTGGAACTTTGCTGCTGTCAAGGAACCTGGGAGAGGATTTCTGCTTTGCAGAAGGAAAATTTGCAGTTGCTGTGAGAACCGCAGAAAACTCAGCACACCGCTGCCAAGGCTGGCAAAGGAGCAGGAGGAAGGCTCCTGTGGGGCCAAATCAGCCTGTCACAGGACAGGGAATAATGGCTCATCTGTCTGTATTGAGCTCCCAGGCTCTGGGCTGTGGCTGTGTCACGGTACCTGTGCCAGCTGAGCACCAGCAGCACCAGTTTGTTAACAGCCAGATTGGTGCTTTTCCCACAGGATCGAAGTATTTCACTGTGGAGTCTTCCCACCTCTGCTCCCAGAGAGACGGAGATAACAAGGGTGTGCTGGCATGTGCCCCGCTCAGCCCCATGCTTTAAGACACAGTCATACCTGCTGCTTGCCAGCCAGCAATGGCTGCGCCAAAGGAGCTAAAGTCCATGCAGAACAGAGGAAGAGTTTTACACACAAAGTTCAACAAAGAGGACATATATTCAGAAGACAACTGCTTGCAGAGAGCAGGAGACTTCTTGTGGGTGCACCTGGCCCTCCAGGTGGATCTTGACATCTGGGGACTGTTTCTGGTCCCTAAGGGAGCTGCCATATCCCTCCCCAGGCCTGAGCCTCAGAGAAGCCAAAAGCAAACAAGGGCCCCCAGAGGCACCTGGGCGGCCACCATGCCGTGCCTGTGCAAACATCCAGTGCCTCTGAGAGGGCAGTGGTGATAACCCAGAGCTTTGCAGAGCTCCTGCAGCCCTATACTGGGGACATCCTCACTGCCAGACCCCTGTGGGGCTTTCACATAGCACAACTGGCCCCAGCTGGATTGAATTGCCCCCATCCTGCTGCAAACCATGTTATCACCAGGGCTGTAAAGATAAAACCACTTACCTGGAGCTGCTCTATCTATAAATCACTCTTCCCTCCCCCTTCTCTAAAACCTCTATTGCAGCAATGAGGCAGCTAGAAGTGAGGCACAGCTATCACCCTCTCAAACCATGCCCCAACCCTGTTCCCCTTTCACATTGGTTCTTGCTCACTCTGATTAGTAGGACTGGGCTTGCCAGGGCTCTTTTTTCCCCTCTGTGTCATACCAGGCTCTTAGTTGGTGTTTTAACCTGTAGGGAAGTGACAATACTTAACAAATACAAGGTTCCTTGTTTGAAGTGCCATACCAGATGGCTGATGTGAAGCACAGAGCCAGCTGCTGCAGTGGCTGAATTGCCCTTTGAAATACACAGTTCCTTGATTGAAAAGAGTCTATTTTTACTTTTTGGTCCTTTTCAATTAGCTTGTAACTGGGATCATTCTCAATATTATCTCCCATTTCAGGACTGCCAGGCACACAAGGAGCAAGAGGTGCCAGCTGCCCAGCTAGCTCCACCAGTAACAACTTTCTAACGCCATTGTCTCCCATTAGTATACCTTTTAGTATTTTTTTTTTTTGGTAGGTGTTTGTTTGTTTGTTTGTTTGTTTGTTTGGGTTTTTTGTTTTTTAGCTGGTGATTTTGGGTCTACTTCACGAAATACTGGAGTTATAATTTTGAGAAAAACAGGAACCTGGGAATTGCAGGTTTTGCCCTACAAGCCAAAGGTTGAGCCAGAGAAGAGAGAAGATTCCCCCAGGGGAATCACATTTTTTAGGGAAAGTATACAGCCAGAGAAGATGCTAGGAATTTGTAAGGCACTGACTGTGCCATGGGGTGGGTGATCTATTCAGCTTTCTTCCTGCCCTGATTTCTCCCATCTGAGAACTCTAGTTTCTTTGGACAAACCTTTGCTGAATTGTCCGCAGACACCCAGCCCCCTAGTTCATACAGGGTACACACAGCTCAGGGTTTTCCAAACCGCCACCTTCCTCCTGCCCACCCTGGGGTGGTGTCTTCCATCTGTTCCGGGACAGCGGCAACACCCTGTCTTTTTCCCCCTGCTGGTGCTTCTTGCACCCGCACACCCGCCTTTCCTCTTCGAGGGTGTTGCTGGGCAAAGCACAGAGGACATTGTTATGCGGCAATATACTCACTAATAGCAGAACTGACTAACAACTATGCAGGGGGAAGGGTGGCTTGAGGCTGGTGACTGCTGGCCGGGTCCAAATGCTTTTATTCTGCCTTTTATTATTCCTAATTCTCACCCAAGTCAATGTGATGCTGTCCACAGAGGACTCTGCCATTCCTTCTGCTTCTGCAACATGTTTAAAACCTTAGATTCCTTTCAAGTAGAGGTATGTCCCCAAACACATGCCTCACATGTACAAGCATTTATGGAGGAAGTTAAATTCTCTAATTGCTTGGCTGGATCAAGCCCAGGCTGCTAGCACTGCACTGAGCTGAGCAGCAGAACAATGTACAGCCCTTGTGTCCTTATGCACCAGGCGAGGCTTATCAGCCCATGTAGGGGCTAATAAAGCAGCTTTCAAATGAGTCAGTAGACTTAAGGCATTTTTATGCAAGATTTCCGTCTGGGAATATTTTTGTGAGAATGTTTAGAAAAGAGAAAGGAGCATGACTTCAGCCTTTTGCAGAAA
This sequence comes from Bombycilla garrulus, assembly GCA_013400315.1. NCBI lineage: Eukaryota > Metazoa > Chordata > Aves > Passeriformes > Bombycillidae > Bombycilla > Bombycilla garrulus. The sequence continues at coordinate 488,370 of VXBU01003841.1, forward strand.
GCAAATCCACTTAGAAGTGCTTTTGAGGTTGGTTATTCACCATCATGAGAACACTGCAGTGGGGATGGTAGAAGTGAGCAATGCAGGGCCATGCCTCTCCTCTGAAATAGCTGGGATGTTGTGTTTTCACTCACTCTGAGAGTGCACTGGCATTCTCACCCCACTGCTGCATCCTGGGGTGTGTGCCAGGAGAGCCAAACAAACCTCCCTTTTGGCTGGACATAGGTCAACAATTTTGTTTATGTCACACAGAAGAGTTTTGGTTTGTTTAAAAAATATACACTGTTCCCCTGGAAAGCGTTCCTTCCTACACTACATCCAGCTGTCCCAAGGAGGAGCTTGGCTACTCCTCTGAAGTCAAACAAAACTATTCATCTGTATCTCAGGTTACAACAGCTCCTGAAGAGTAACTTGGAAACAGTAGGAATTCTGTGCAGTTCATGAGCTGTGGTAGATGTGAGATACTTAATTCACACTTTACACTGTCAGTCCTGCAAACTCCAACTCACGGAGTAAAAGCACAAGAAAAGAAATTTGAACCCTGAGAAAAATGGGTGTATCATCTTAGGAAGAGAACTCTGGTTACCCCGAGTGCAAACACAAGCAGTAAGTAAGGTTGGAAGTAAGCAGAAAAAATACCTAATGAGGCCCGTGCCTGCAGTATCTGCTAGGGGCAGGAAGCCCTGATTAGCTGCACACTGGAGCATTGTGTGGGTTTGTATAGGATCTGACTTCCCAGGTCATGAAATCAGATCCTGAGTTATTTTAAAAATGAGCTGCTATTTCAAATTATTTTTCAACTTCATGTTTGATATGTCAAGTCACATTTATTTGGGTAAGCTATGTTTTGCTCAGACACCCACAGCGCAGCCATCGCCGCATTCCTGGTGCTGGTGGGGGGAAGGTTCTGGCTGAGAGCAGGCACTGCCGTGGGGACATTTGCCAGGCATTGTCCTCAGGTACCGACACAATTTTGTTTGGATTTTGGAAAGAGAGATGATTATACATGGCTGTGAGTATGTGTTTTTTCATTTAAAAATCAACTTCACAAATCAGAAGTAAAATTAAACACCCTGCAGCCGTTTATCAGTCAGAAAAAGAGATGAAACAAGAAAAATATATGAACTTCATAACATTTCCATGGGAACAAGCAGCAAAGGTATTTTGGACAAATAAATTAGGTGAATTCCTGCATGAGACACTCCCAGGGAATGCCCTGTCCTTGCTCTTCCAGTATGTACTAGATGGATTTCAGTTTAGTTGTCTCCTCTGATTTCAGGATAGCAAAAAAGCACAAACAGCCTTGCTCTTGGGTTGTTTACAGCCTGTGTCAAAACCAGCTTTAAATTCCAGCTGTGAGTCTCCCTGGGACCCAAGCAAACGCAGCATTGCAAATTCTGGCAAAACACTGTGTTTGCCAGATGGATGGCTGCTTTTGGCACCAGTTTCAGCTTCTGGATACATATATAATGCAGCAAGACATATATAATACAGCAAGAACTCTGTGCAGAAGAAAAGCCATGTTCTTTCAGACATAGAGAGATGAAAATTGCCCCAGACATAACTGCTACTAGAAGCAACTGTTGCCTGAATAGACTTTCCAAATATAAATTTCAGGGCAAATTCTAGAGCAAGTTACCATTTTCAGCATATTTCTAGAGATTTCTCTACCTAAATACATCCCTGTGTCTGATTTGGATTGAACTGCTGGTGCAGACTCTCATATTGCTGTCTTCCTTGGATAACAGAGGAGGAAACAGAAGATGGAAAAACCCAGAACAAGCTGTATCAAAGGTCCTAGCCAATATCTGTATAATGCCGAGTTTCTTTGCCTTCCATTGAGCTGCTGAATAAGGAAAATGCAGTCCATATGACGCAATCCATTTGATTCATGCTTTGACTTGAACGGCTTGTCTGGGTTTGGCTTCACTTGGTAGAGATCATGGTAACAAAAGGAGAGGTTTAATGACTACTTCATCAATGGAGAAGAAACACTTCTATTGTCTTTCAGAACCCAGTAAATAGGTAACGGGTGAAAAAAATGTGCAGTGTGTTTGGTAACCTTTGACACGGGAGGCTGGGAGGACCTGGCTGTGATGCTGAGCCAGGCTCGGTGCTGCCAACTGCACAGCAATGCCATTTATGGTCACTTAGTCATGAAATCCCTTCGAGTTATGGTGCCTGCGGCTTATAAAAAGGCAAACCTTTAACTACTGTGAGCCTCAGCTGCTGGATCTTTAGCGTTACTGGCTGGGTGCTGGGTTAGTGGATGAGCTGCCCCACGGGGATGTGAGGATTAGCATCTGCACACTGGTTTGAATGTACTACAATTTATTTTATGGCATTTGTTATGCATGGCTTTTTGTTTTAATGCACAATGCTGTCCTGTGTTTGGATAAGGCTATTATGTTCCAAAAAATTATAAATATTTAAAATCTCCTGATAAATTTCTAAAGCTACCCGGGTGCTATACCCATGGCCCGGTTATTCTTTTTCCAAGCCTTTGCCCTGAGAATGCACAAGTTTTGACAGCCCCAGGGTACAATCTTCAGTGTGCTGCTGCTTTGACAGAAACCTTTGGAAAAGATGGAGGCATCCTGCTGGCTTTTCATCACACATTTCTGCTGAGATACGATGCATCTTCAAAGTTGCTTGTCTGGGGTTAGTTGTAGTGTGGGGAAAAAAAAGTCATTGCTCCTTGTGTATTAGCAGCACCACTGAAATCTGTAAAAGGTGACATTTCTGTTGCACAGATCTTTAGAGAGGTGATAAGTAAAGCATGACCTGCAAGGGGCAGAGAAAAGTCCTTTTACCTGCAAAGACTCAGCCTGAATGTTGATCCATGGCTGATTCCTGCTCTTAGCAAAGTATGCAGATGTTGGATTACCAGTTGAGATTAATTCCGATACTTGTACTCTTAAAATCAAAGCAAGCTGTTGCTGAACAATGCACCAAGCAGAGAGCATGCACATGGTCCCAGATGGCTGGGATCTCTCATGTATGGCCCATGACTTGGAGAAATCCAAGAACACATCATCACATGAGACTGTGGTAAGTTGATTACCCTGAAACAGACCTGATTTCATTAGTCACGCCATCATGTGCTGTTCACTGATGTCAGTGAGGGCCCATGCTGCCACTCCTCACATCCTTCTGTTTTTGCAAAACCAAGCTTCAACAAACTTTTCCTCAATGAAACAGCCAGTGTTAGAACTGTCATTTCCCTCTGCTGTTTGTATGCTCCAAAAAACTAATGGCAAGTGTCCACCATGGAGCCCACGGTACCATTCCAGGGCCCCCAAAGATATGATAAATGGGATTAAATTTCCATTAAGGATTGTCAATGATCCCAAAAAGAACAGCAACAGACCTGCAAAGTTCAGCCAACTTTTATTTACCTTCACAGTTTAAACTATGCTCCTAATTTTTTTTTCATTCTACCAGCAAAGCAACTCCCTGTGAATTCAGAGAGCTTAATGCCATATTCTGGTTTGAGAGACATTCTGCAGTGACTTTTTGCTAATAATAGAGCATGCCATAATGAATTGCCCTTACAGTTTATTCCATTTGTCAAGGCTTTGTATTTTCAAACACAAAATATTCTGAGCAGTTCCATGATAAAGCAGTGAATATGTGGCAGAGGGATTGCTGCTGAATTGACCAGGGTCTTTTTAAATTCAGCCTTGCAGTGAATTGCCATAGAGGAAGAGTATTTTTAAAACAGTGAAAAAAAATTCATTGCTGTGTTTTTACAACTGCATAAAGAGAATCAAGAAAGAAATGACAGTGTTCTTCCTTCCTTGTATCTGCATCTAGCAAGTAAAGGAAGAACGGAATGGAAAGATCCTTGTCATACAGGACAAATCAAAAGAAAAAAGTATCCACCCCATAGCATAGTATTGAAATCTCCCTTCCTTTCTGCCTATGTACATACATCCACACAAATATCTATCCATATAAATATGCACATAAGGTATTTCTGTAAGGCATACATTAGTTCATTTGTAATAATGTACAATACCAAGATGGTATTCCAGCAAGTACAGATTCATGGGTTAGCTTGTTTTTATTTCTCTGTTTCTTGATGAAATTTGAAACACGAGTTCACTTGTGTTAAACTGTCTTCCAATTTCATTACAGAGGAAATACAGTTTCTCAGGTCAAATGTGACCTCAGGAAGAATCCGATCACAGAGCAGTACAGAGGGACTCTCTCATCCGTAGATGAGACCGAGCATTGATGCTCAGCCCTGCAGCTGCTACCACAGCTGGATATCACATTTGTGGCCAGACAGGTCCCAGACAGGGCACCTCTCCTGATCCCAGTCAACCTTGCAGGTGATGGGGTGCCATGCAGGCAGGGGCTGTCTCTCTTCGCTTCCCATCAACCAGAAATCTTGATCCAACTGTAGCTGCGAGGGTCATCTGTAACTGGGAAGAAAGGAACGAAACAAGATCTGTTACTCAGAGCAGAAATTATTTTGCTTTTTTCATTCTCTTCCCATAAAGCAGTCTTTGTTTCCCAATAATCATGAAAGCGGTCAGGATGCAAAAGGCTGAATTCTGATCAAAAGCCCTGTAACGTGCAGGGGAGGGCAGATGTGACAAGGGCTGCTGCATCCAGACCACCAGCACCCCACCAACCCAGCATGGTCCCAACAGCAACAGCCCTAACTGTGCCACTGCCCTTGTCCTGAGTCTGATGGGGTGAGCTGGGCTTGCATGTCTGTACCAGTACTTTGCTGAGCACTTCACATCTGGTTTTGTGCCTCAGTGCTTCTGATGGGATGGATGGATGGATGGATGGATGGATGGATGGATGGATGGATGGATGGATGGATGGATGGAATGATGGAAAACCACTCAAAGAAACCACTGTCCTTATGTGTGCAGAGCATGTTATCGTGCAGTATATCATTGGGATGAAAATTTTCTTTGCTGAGTCTGTGGAAAAAATGACTCTTATTGAAAATTTTAACTAAATACATAAGTTAAAAATAGAGGTCCTAATACTAATTCTGTCTTTTTCCTGTGTAATTCTTATTCACTACCTTTGTTAAAGAAAAAACAATGGCTGAAGCTTCAGCTTTCAGCATGGCATGGGCACAAAATGATATTAAAGAGTGTGCATTATAGGTGTGGGAGTGAAAAGGCGGAAAATAAAATATTGTAAGCAATCACCTAATCCGGATGTGGAATGGTTGCTAAGGAGTCTCAGCCCAGGCCAAAGTCAATAAGCAATTAGTATCTATTAAAAGATGAAGTATAGGATGATGGGAGAAAAGTCCTTGAGAAAAGGCACAGCTCCATGCTTCCAGGCTACTTTCCCCTGGGCTGCACAAGCCTGCACTGACAGCAGAGAACTGCTCACAGAGGCGCAACCTGCCCTGGCTGCAGCATCTCCATGCCCTGTCACTGGTTTTGCTCTGTAAGTTAAAGCTCTCACTTAATGTCAGTTTTTATTTGAATAATAAAAGCAGCTTACTTCCACTTGCCTCAATTTGAGGAAATGGCAGTGGCTGCTGTGCCATGAGATACACCTCAAAATTTCAGTATACTAAATCTGATCTCTGATTTCTTTGATAGTTTTAAAACAGGAGGCAATCCTGATTAGGGAACAATGGAAGTTTAGACATAACTCTGACTTTACCTCACCTTCATATTTGCTTCTTTCTTAATTTATTGTCAATTAATGCATCTAATATAAATTAGTCTGGGAGAATGATCTATTAGGTCACTGGAGAGAAACCATGATGTGATGGTTTAGTGGAGGATTTGAATAACCCTTGAAAGGAAATAATTGGACATCTGTATTCCAATTTTCTAGCTGAGAATGACTATAATGATTTAATTAAATAAAACTTTATTGATTCTGTTTTAATGGATTTTTCTCTGACAGACATCTGCACCTTTCAGTGTGGCAGCCTTGATGTAAATAGGTAGATACGGACACACTTTGCTTGAATCAGTGGAGCAGCTCCCAGTAGCAAAGCCAAGACCGTAAGTGCGTACTGGATTGGACCCAAGAGTGGGCGGGTGGGCACAGGCTTCCCTCGGGATAGGGACACGCAGGGACACCTCACCACAGCTTTCAGGGACCCAAGTAAGTGTCATGATATGTCTCTGCGACCTGCAAAAATTCAGTATGCAACAAGACAGCTGGAGTAGTTCTGTTGGCTCTGCTGTCATCAAATGAGTCAGCGGCAAGTCACCGCCTTGTATGTCAGCAGGGAGTGGCATGCCAGGAAATCAGACACGAAAGTGGGGGAAAAAGCAAAGAACCCCCCAAGAATTCAAACAGTAATTGACTACTTTTAGAAGTTTCTACTGTTTTAAATGGCCGATAAAATCATGTGTGCCGGCACAGAGGTTGCTGTCCCTTTGCTACATTGCATCTCGAGTGAGCACCCTCAGCCCCTCCTGGCGTGGGCTGTGCAGAACCGAATCCCCCCAGCCCAGAGCCCCGGCTCTGCTGGCCACCCTGCGCACCTCTGCAGACCCGGCGAGGGGTCATCCACCCGCGGCCGTCACACGGCCGGCAGCCCGACCTGTATCGCCCCAGTGGGGCTGTGCCGGGGGTGGTCGGGTGGGTCAGGGGCTGTGCCGGGGGTGGTCGGGTGGGTCAGGGGCTGCGCTCCTGTTACTACTGCAGGTTTCATTTGTCTGTGGGACAAGAGGGCTGCATC
>VXBU01003841.1:495115-537073 GCA_013400315.1 Bombycilla garrulus
GGCGGATAAAGGCCGGGCGGCGGCGCGGGGCCGTGCAGAGCGGGCGGGCCGGGCAGCGGGGGAGGCAGGAGCGGCAGCAGCAGGAGCGAGAGCAGGAAAAAGAGAGGGGCCGCCGCTGAGCGCCGCGCTCTTCACTCTCTCCACTCTCTCCTTTCCCTCCCTCCCCGCAGGCGGCCGGGCGGGGCGCAGGCGGAGCGCAGCGGATCGAGGAGGCGGAGCGGGGCTGGCCATGAGCACGCAGGCGCGGGGTCAGGGCGCGCGGAGAGCGGCCGATCCCGACGGCGAGATGCCCGCCACCGAGAAGGACCTGGCGGAGGACGCGCCTTGGAAGCGGATCCAGCAGAACACCTTCACCCGTTGGTGCAACGAGCACCTGCGCTGCGTCAACAAGCGCATCGGCAACCTGCAGCATGACCTGAGCGATGGGCTGCGGCTGATCGCACTGCTGGAGGTGCTCAGCCAGAAGCGCATGTACCGCAAGTACCACCAGCGGCCCACCTTTCGCCAGATGCAGCTGGAGAACGTCTCGGTGGCCCTCGAGTTCTTGGAGCGGGAGAGCATCAAGCTGGTCTCCATCGGTGAGTGCGTCTCCGCCGGGCCGTTTTGTTGTTTTGTCGTTTTATTGTGTTTTTTCCTGCCCTGAACCTTTGTCTGGCGGAACTATGACGGGGATTAGGGCAGTGGGGGCTGCAGGTTTGGAAGCTGAGGGGCTTCTGCTGCTTCTGTCTTTAAAGAGCTGTGTGTGCCGGCTGTCGGGGCTGGCAGTCAGCTCCTGTCCTCCTAAGCGTCTCTCTCGGGTCATAGGTAAAGCTTTGCTTTCGGCTCTTTCCTGAAGAAACGTAGTGCCAGAGCGTGTTCTCTTCCTGTGCAGCCAGTTCCTCCCGGCACTGACCCTCCAGCGGCCGGGCAGGAGTATGCGGCAGGACGATGCCGCTCTAGCTGGGCGTACCTGGGCTCTGGCAGGGTGCTGGAGCCAGACTCACACGGCTGTGCGCGAATGGCTGCAGCCGTAGGTAGTATAGGAGAGTGGGGCGACTTTGCTCACCACAGCCCAGTAGATGATGCCAGTGTTCAGATTAGCTTCGTGATGCTTGCCAAGCACAGCTGCAGCTTTTGAACAGGATTGCACTTTCTCCTCAATCTTTCTGCTGCGGTAGGTTACGGCAGGAAATGTTCAAGGAACAGGCAATGGGTGCTTTGAGCTACTGCCACCCAGGCTGGCGTTAGATTTGCCTGCCCGTGCCATACTGGAGCGTGCAGCTGGTTGATAGCTGGTGTTTGGAGTGGAAGGCTGCTGGCATGCCTGTCGGATTGCGGATGATCCCTCAGGAATGTATTCGGTGACCGTTTGGGAGATAGCTCAGGTGTGGCCACTATATAGTCTGTAAAGCAGTAATTTGAATGCCTGAGATCTCTGGGAAGGAATGTGAATGCCTTTTCTAGCTCTTTGCCGGATAACTATAACAACTGCTTCCTCATGACTCTGGCCTCGATGAATTGCAGAGCTGAATTTGGGTGAGTGTAGCTCTCCTCAGTTGTCTAAAATGCTTGGCCAAGGTAAAAGCTGTTTCCCTTCAAAGGCTTTGTCTACAAGCAAGAAAATAGAAACTTTCCCAGTTTGGGGGAGACCTGGCCCTCTCTGGAAAACTGTAGCTGGGTACCCTGTCTTCCTCTCTACTAATGTGTAAAAGCAGCTTTAGACAAGAAGTAAGGACTGTTGGTCCCGAGTGGCTGATTGTCCTCCCTGGGCAGAACAACTTATGTACTTGTAGCTGGGAATGAAGCTGGTGCTAATTATTTACTTAGAGATGGATTTCCTTTGCACTCAGTGGGGTTTGAATTGCAGCTGCTGATTCCTGGGCTGAGCTTTTGCGAACATCAGAGCTCACCTTTCTGTGGCAGCTGCTCGACTAGCTCCAACACCAGGCCAGCAATCCCCTCCTATTGTATTGTTTTCCCTAGAAAAGTGTTGTTGCTCCAGCTGCCTTCCTCTTTGTCTGTGGAACTTCCCGAGGGTGACGGGTTTGGGATATCAAGGCTACTCCAGTCAGGTCTGGCTTTCAGTGACTTCCTTTCTAGAAATGTTGCTGCAGCAGCACAGCTCCTTTACATGGTTAGCCTGAACTCCAGGGTGTCTGTAATCATTTAAGACATGTCTATTTGTTTTACAGCTTACTTGCATTGTGTTGGCTATTAAAAAACCAAATAAAATTAAAAAAAAATACCCAAACCCTGAGAAAACTGGAAGCTTTGAGAGAATGGAATGATTATGACTGCTAATGCTTTTGCCATATCCCAGCCTCTGCATGAAGGAGTGTGCAGCTCCATCCGTGCTCTGCCATCTGAGCTGGAGCCAAGGAGTAGCACAGGAGCCCTACTGTATAGTCCTGGATAAACTGAGCCTGTCCTGAAAAAAACGTTCTGAATGCCCTTTCCACAAAAGACATTCTGAGTGAGCCTTGTAGTGCTCTGCTGGGTTGAAGGGCTGAAGCCCTTGGCACCTGTCCTGCAGGTGTAGTGTCCGCTGGGTTCACTACCTACCTCTGGTGTGTGCTTCCCTGCAGGCTCTGAAGAACTTGAGGCTTTCTTTTTATTTCTACTGTTTAGTCTCTTTTGCATTGTTGAACAAAACCAGGGCCATTGCAGACCCTGGAGCTGAAGTGAAAAAAAAGAAACTGGTAAAGGCTCTAGGTGGAAAACTTTTATGACCAGGTTGGTCTTTAGGGCCTGGGGTGTTTAGGGCCAACTCTGAGCCAAATCAACTGGGAAAACCTGACAGCTGCGCCTGCTGGATTTCTGGCATTAATAATGCCATCAGACCTCTGCTAAGTGGATGCAGTGCCTGTTCCAGTTATTATTTAACTTCCAGGAACATTTTGGAAGCCATGTGTTATGGCTCAGCTACTGCTGCTGTACTACAACCACATTTTAAAACCTTTTCAGTAGCAAGGTTTTGGCATTCAGTGTTTGTCTAGTTAAAATATGTCTGCCTATACACAGTGTTTGACCACAGCCCTTTCTGGATGTGCATTAGCAGCTCTCCTGCTGCTGTTACCCCTTGTTTAGTCTCTGCTCAAAGTTGTTTGCTAGTTTCAGGAAGCTTTTCTTCTAGGCATGAAGTGTCTTCACTTCAATGCAAAATTTACTACTGTATGATCTACTGTAAAGAAGGCCATGAAGCACATAGGTGCTTTGTGCCATCCAGCAAAGATGGGAGTGAATGCTCTGAAAAAGCTGCTGTAGGAGCAGTTGGCTTCATGGAGCCTTCTGCTCCACATGAGGTGGCTGCTGTGCTGCTCAAGTGTTAACAAGTGTTAAGTCTAGCTTTTTTCTTTGTCTGCTAGACTGAGATAATTGCAAATTCCTGGGTGCTGAGTGGCATGCTGCATGACAGGCACTGGGAGTAGGATGCCAGGAATGTAGAGCACAAGGGCTTTGCTCTTGGCTGAAGGGGCTGATCGACTCTACAGATTATTTAGCAGAGAAAGGAGGGGAGTTGAAGCTATTTTGGCATTGAGCTTGTCCATAGAAACCCTGGCTACTGGCAATGGGAGTCAAGTGATGTAGCTTAGAAACAGAGGAGTTTGGTGGCTGAAGCCTGGCAGATGGTTTTGGGGTGAGATCTGCCAAGTTGCACCCAAGATTGCAGCTGCTAGGTCCTAGGTGCTGCTCTGCTGCTCAGTACCTGTTGGCAGTGTTCTTACGGCCAGTGCTCACCCAGCAGCCTCGTGTCACTGGCAGAGGGAGGATGGGTACCAGACTGTCTTGTTGAGTAAATCTGCAGTCTTGGGCTGCTACAGTCAAATTAAGCAAACTGAAAAATGTGGTTTCTCTGCCAGGCTGCACTTATACCAGGTAAGTGAGCTGACCTGGCTTGTCTCACAATGGCAGGGTGTGAAGTGGCCATGCAAGTAAATGGATGGGCAGTGGCACATCTGCTGCCGTGGCAGTAGGATCCAGTGCTGGCCTTGGCTGCAGTTGTGTGATTTGTTTACAGATTTGTCTCTGTGGTAGTCCTGTGTCCTGCAGTGCCTGCAGGGGATTAAGCAATGCCATGAGGGAGATGGGTGAGGAGGTGATGGGGTTATAATCATGGTCTTTTGGTACTTGCCTCATGGATAGTTTGGTGGTGGCATATCCCAGCTGCAGGAATACTGACCTGTGCATTGGGTGGGGTTTTGGTTAATGACTTGATGCACACACTGTGTTCTATAGTGTGCTTAAGGTGAAAATATCATGACCTGTGGGTCTGAGAACATTACAGAAATCTCATTTTAGGAAAGTAGTTGAAAAACACCTTTCTTCCCTATGCTGCTGATACATTAAGAGTGACAAGGACACTATACATTTCTAGAGGGAAAACTAGTCTCTTGTAAAACAGTAAATGTGTTGTCCTGTAATGCTTAGAGCTACATCCTTGAAAACTGAAAAAAAGTGTGTTTTCAATCTGTGTACATTTAAGGGTTCTTTTGTCTCACTCAATGTTCTATTAACACATCATAAGGAGGTAGTCAAAATATACTTGCATTTTGTCTGCCACTTATCTGTGACTTCCCTGGACACTGCTTTCTGGAAAATATCCAGTGTGTCTTGGAAGCAGATTTCTGCTTCTTGGAAATATGACACTTATTCCTTCCCCTTGAAAATAATTTTGATATATGGGCAGTGGACCTCTTTGCTGGAGGTGGCTTCAGCTTTGGAAGGTGCTTGATCACCTCAGAACCTTCTGTTTCAGTAGTTGGACTGCTTCTCTAAAGAAAAAGTGCCTTTGCCTCAACTATGAGTTCTAAGTTACAGGAGACTTTAAGGTAGCTTACACAGACTGTTCTTGCATTCTTTTACATATGAGCGGAAACTTGTAAAGTGATCAAACTTTGGTAAAATTACTTTGGGCCAGTTACACTAATGTGCTAAACAGCTTTTTCATTTAAGGCACTGAAGGCTATGCCAGCTATTCAGAATGGACTGAAATCTTAACTGCTCCATATTCTAATGCCACGTCCTGTATTGACTTACATGGGGATGTTTAAATCTAAATGGGTTAGGATAACTCTTTTCTAGCCTTCAACTGTAACCTAAGAATGTGGTTAGCCTTGTGTGTGGTCATGCTGCTACGTTGCCAGCATTGTTCTGTGTCTGCTCCAAGCAGTGGGAAGTAAAACAATGGTCTCTGAATCCCTCATGCTGTAAGGAAGTTCTGTTTTCTCTCTGCCCCTCAGAAAGACTTTGAGCAGCTAGTTTGGGTCCTGAACTAGGGTCTGCAAAGTTTAGACCACTAATCCGTGCTTAGCAAGCACACCAGAGTGAAAGTGTATTGCTGGTCATGCTGGAGTGAACAAACCTCTGCTGTACTGTGATGCTTACCAGGTCCCTGCCACTAGCATTGGGTAGCCCTGTCTTCCTTTATTGCCTGGCATGACAGTGAGCTCACAGTTATGTCACCTGACCCATAAGTCATTACAGTAAAAAAGACACAGATCTCAGTGACCTGGTGTTCGGCTCTGTCTGGTGTGGTACCAGTGTGCCTGAAGAGCCTGTCACAGTGGCTCCTGCTTACAAAGCATTGAGCATGATTGTGGTAGTTGGTGAGGTAGCCAGGCTTTCTGTAGACAAAATGTAGGTGCCTGTGGGGTTTTCTTGCCTTTTTTTGGTGTCCTCTGATAGTACTGTGGGTCCTGTTCTACAGTACCCACACCCATGGGGAGGAGTGCACCATGGTAGTGATGGTGGGTGGAAGTAGGTGAGGATGGGTAGCTGCAATGAACTTGGATGTGGCAAGAAAAACGGAATCTGATACACCATGTGTGTCTCTGCTGGAGGAAGGAAATGCTGTGTAGCTGCAGTTAACTGCTGTAGGAAGAATTGAACCCAAAATATATTTAGAAAAGACTAGGGGGAGGCACCGCCTAACCTTGTTAGGTGATCTGAGCAGTGTGCTACAACCTTGGCTATATGGCACTGCTTAGCTTGTTGCAGGCTGAATTCCTGCTAATGGTCAAAGGTGGTGGTGGAACAGTGTGTGTCTTTAGGTGGTATTTGGAAGAATAAGAGTAGAGTTTCATGAAAATACTGTGTCTGTCAAACTTGTGCTAGCTGCTTCTGTAGCTTGTCTTGATTGCTGTACTTGTCTGTCTGTGTGCATGCTAAAAGGGGATACTCACCCCACCCTCTTGCAACCCCCCACTGGGTGGGGTGAGTAGAGCTACCCTTGTTCTTCCTGGGAACTTGACCTCGGGTTCAGAGTTGAGTCAACTGAGATCTGAGGTTCTGTGCATGGGCTAAGCAAGCTCTGCCTGTTCATTTGGATTTGTGCAATGAAACTCTAGTGAGTTTTCCCCCCCTAGGTTCTGCTTCTGGGGACTTGACGCAGATTTTCTTTCCCCACAAGGCAAAAGTTTGTGTAGTTGTACTCCTGCCTGTTTGTGTTCTTCCTAAGGAAGAGCTAGTGCTCTGTAATCTAATAGGGAGGACTTTCTTTTAGGTCATCATTAGGAGATAAATCCCAGTTCTGTACTCAAAAGCCTTGCAGTAAGTGTATGCTGTATCTTAACCAGGTGGTTCTCTGGGCTCTGATGTGGTCTCTAACCTGTCAGCCTCCCTTGGCTCTCTGTCCCTCCTGCAACTAACCTTGAATTTTGAAGATGCCTACATAATCTCTGGTACATTGCAGTGAGGATTGGATCTGCTGTGGTGGGCTTTGGGTTCACCTGATGGATTGCAAATCCTCGTGTAAACACTATTCTTCTGTAAGCAGTTGAAGTCTAACATCCATAGTGAGATGTATGCAATGTCTGTTTCATACTGTGCTTGTACGTAGCAACTGGGGTACAACCACTGCGAGAATAAACTGGATTTTTTGTGTTAGTGAGAACAAGCTAGGCCACTTCAAACAGCAGCTGAATAAAGCTTTGCTGAAGTTCGTGGGGAAGCAAGGGTTGCCAGCCACATCCTCCCTTGTGAGTAAGGCAGCAGACACTGCCCTGGGCTGCCTGGGAGTGGGCAGAGGGTGGAGTAGCTGAATCCTGTCTCCCCTGGTGTGATGGGTTGAAGTTGTTTGAATGTCCTGCTGATACTGCCCTTGGAAGAAAACAGTTATGTCTCTCTCAAGTGTCTGAGAGGAATGGCCACACAAGCAGCTACACTGCACTGTCTGGTTACTAGTTGGATGCTTCCTCCGAGTCAGGTGGTGGCCCTTGGCTGTTCCGTACAACCTGGAGAAGTAGACAACTAAACTGATGGGAAGGAACCAGTAAATACAGAAGGCAGTCTCTAATGCACAAATTCAGCAGGTACTTCAGAGTTAGTTAGTTTGTCTGGGTCACACCAATATAGCAAGTTTTACTGATCAGGCTGGTGAGTTGGTAGTGGCAGAGCTTTGACCATCCAGGCTGTGGCCTTTCTTGCAAAGGGGCAAGCTGTTTTCCTCTAACAGCAGCAGCAGGTTGCATGAACTCTCCTGCCAGTGTTACCCAGTAACAGCACAAAAATGATTGTGGGCTGCAGTGACATCATGGGCTGTGGCTCCTTCTCCCTTGCTTCAGGCCATGCTGTAAATCATGACGCATTTATTTGTCAGAGCATTGAATTATTCTGGCATGAGCTGGCCAGGCTGCATGGCAGCACAGTTCCCAAATGATGGGTCCTCTGAGGGCGAGGTGGGCACAGGGTACTGTGCTGACACTCAGCCTACCTGCTGAGAGGGGCAGATTGGGCAATGGCTGTCGCAGCATGTCCTCTGTCACATTGCTGTGGTTGGTTCTGGCCTGGTACGGGTGCTGTGCTGAGCAGAGGCTGTCAGCCACCCTCTCCTCTCCCCATGCTGTTGGGGTGGCTCTTGCTGCCTCTCACTTGCCTGGCTGGTGTGCAGGCGTTTGCAACACTGGCCACAGCCTTCTGCGTGGCTGCTCTGCTGCAGAGCAGCAGCTGAAAGCACTGGAGGCAACTGCTAGCCCGTGGCTGGTGTGCTTCCACCCACTTTTTGTTCTGAAACCTACGTGATGAGCTCTGGGCTGAGCTATTACATGCTGCTCTGAAATGCCAACTCCTATCCTTTGCATTGATGCTGTGAGCATATCTGGCCCTGGGGGGCTGCCCCAGCCTGACCTGGGAGTAGGAAGCTGGTGGCTGCTCGCCTCTGCAGCCCATGGCAGTTTCAGGCTACCCTGTGTGCTTGTGGCTGCCTACTGGTTTTGATTAGTCTGTGGCCTCTCTTGTAAGGAGACAATGTATTCTGTATTTCTGAGCCCATACTAAAATGCGCTGTGGTAGTTGGTGGGCCCAAAATGAGCAACTGGTGAGCTATGTTGTGTACATGTCTGCTCTGGGGCCCTGCAGCAGAAGGCACAGCGTACAGGGCTGTGCTGAGCAAACACCTGTGATATGTGCATTTGAAGGTTATTCAAACACAGAAGAGGAAATACTGCTCCCCTCGGCTAGATACTAACTTGCTCTATCTGTTTCCTTTAATTGGTGTAATTAACTGTTTTGCATTCCCTTTTCTCACAACAACCTTGTAGTAGTAGGTGAAGCAATTTTAGTGGACTTTCCATAGGCAAATACTGGCAAGCCAGATCTTGGAATTAGTTTAAGTCTCAGTGCTAAAACACTGATGGGTACATCTGGGAGGTGAGCTTTACCTTTGTGCAAATCCTCCCTTTGTTATAAGGTGAGTGGTAGGAGCAAAGAGCCTCACCAGGGGTGTATGTGCAGGGTCCTGCATCTTCCATACTGGGAATTGATAATATAATAAATACACCTTGTATCTGTCACAGTATGAGATACAAATCTTGGATTTATCTCTGACTTTTATCCTTGCTACAGAACAGGAAATGCTGGCTTGCTAAACTAAATTGGTGTCTAACTGTCATCTTGATGGTGTAAGATATCATGTGTTGCCTCACCATCACAGCTAGACAGTGAATTTCTGTAGCGTTTCTCTGCAAAACTAGAAATAATTCTGCTTGCTGGTCTCCCAAATAATCTGAAGTCTAGGCATCTTTGAGCCTCCTCCAGCACCTGGATGTTCCTGGAGGGCTGCTGTTTGCTGATGTCACTCTAGCTGCAGTGACTCTCTGAGCAGTTGTCACTTGCTCAGATATGGCTTCTTATCGGATTCCCTTGTGGGGGACAAACTGGTGTCTGAGCAGACTTAAAATAGCGTCTGTGGGAAGACTTGGGATGTTAATCATGTTGTTTCAGTTTTTTGTTCCGGCTGTTGAATAGCAGTGTGGTTGCATGCAAATATCCTATAGCTCATGTAACTGCTTGAACAAGATCAATGATCTAATTAAAAGTCAAATAGAAACAGCTTTAGTTGTCTCTGGGGATTATTTCTTTTGGTTACTCTTTTAGGCATGTAGTAAAAATGCAGCTATGAAGGAGCAGAAAATCTAGGCTGGTGACCTGTCAGGAAAATTTGTGGTGACACTTGAAAGGGCAGTGACTTCTGGTGCCACAGCCTGAGCTCACCAGTGCTGGTACTGTCAGAAATCAGGACAAAGACATGGAGGCTTTTAAACTGGGACTGCAAGACCCTCTGTAGTGGTGCCACCTTAATGCTCTCAGTAATTTGTAATTATATATTCATGTGCTATTTAGTGCTGACTAAGGTGAGTTCGATGCTCCTAACAGAGGATGCAACATAGGTGCTGGACAGCTGAATGTGGGTGGCCAAAGGGAGAAGGGTAACTTGCCACAGCCCAATACAGCTGCTTTGGAGAAGTCCCCAGCTTGCAGAGGTTGCTGCGTGTTGATAAACCAGCTCCTGTGCTAGTAGTACTTCTCTGGCCTAAGTGCGGAGCAGGAGCAGGGATTGCCAGCTCAGTCAAGGTGCCAATGACCAAATGAGTTGTCTACTTGGTGGGAGGCCACAGAGTGACCCAGGAGTGCCTGTGGATCCCCAAGCTGCAGTGTGCCCTGGGGCTCCCCAGAGCCATGCAGAAGCAGGTGCAGTTCTCAGGTGGCCAGTTATGTTTCTTGCAGCCAAGAAACATAGAAGAGCCTGAGACAGTCTTCTGGAGGTCTAGGTTCTCCTCAAAAACATGAGTGAAGAAACACTGATTGCATTCAGCTCACAGCTGCTGTACGGCAGGGTGTCTCAGCACTGCCCTTGATGCTGTCACACTGGATGATCTGTGGCTGCTCAGTGAGCATTGCTGAGCATGCTAATGACTTGCAGACATCGGCAGTTATAGGGATAGAAGTGTGTGCTGCTCCTGGACAAGGGTATTGCAAAGACTTTGTCCCAGAGAATTAACTGCATTGCTATTGTGGCTCTCAGTGGAGTATATCCCGATCTACTCCTTTCTGGACAGAGGCAGTTTGGAGCTACTCATGGGGGGTCGTCTCATGGAGAAGGTTTGCTTTGCTGTGAAAGCACCATGAGCAGCAGACTTGAGTGAGGAGCTGCTAGTTCAGGTCTTGTAAACAGTGGAGATGTCTGGCATTTCCTGGCTGGAGAGCTCTGCTGAATGACTCCTGACTCAAACAGGGAAGCCCCCTGGAGTTAGTGGCATAATGCCCTACTTCAACACTTCAAATTTTGCTGTGGTTTTGTAACATAACTCTAAGTTTGGTGTTTGAATAAAGAAATATTTCTTCTTATATAGATAAATGACTGAAGAAAACTGTCTCTTTGAAAGGTTTTAATGGCAAAGAGAAATGAGCTGCTTCACACATAGTGCTGCAGCTATCAGTTGAAAGTACTGCCTAAGGCAGAGGAAGTTCAAATATTTAAATTAACCAGCTTTATTACTTAAACATAGGCCTTAACAAGCTGCAGAATATTTCTTACTCTACTTGTAAGAAAAGTAACTCTGAGTTCTGAAGTAGTACCTGGTTAGCAGGAGTATTTAAGCTCAAATGTAGAAGCTGAAAGAAGACCAGACTTCCTCAGGGAGTAAGGTAAACACCTGTGGAGCTCTTGTTGTGTCTGGATGGAGGTAATAGTATGCCAGTAAACATTTTTCATGGTGAAATGGAGGCATTGCTAAAAAACGATGTCATCTAATGCTGCATCAAATCTGGTAGGTACCTGGGAGAGGTATGGGAGATCAGATAGAGCAGCGTAGCTTGTGAAGTTGATGCAACTATTCCAGCTCTAGAAAAATTGCCCCTAGAGCCAGTGCTTTACATTTTTAGTGTCGTGTTAAAAGTGTGGAATACAATAGGCTTGCAAATGTGAACAGTGTGAGACTGCAGATTAAAAATGGGATCTTGCAGCTGGTGAGGATTTGGGTAATTGCCTGTACCCTTCTTGGTCAGCATGTGTGCGATGGAATGCTGTCCTAGAAGACTAGGGGGAGATCTGCAGTGCGAAGCCTTTAGTTGGAGGATTTGAAGTCCAGCCTCTGCGGAGGATAGGTAGTATCTCTCTGAGCACTGGCTAGTTTCAGAACTCTGTTAGCAACCAGAGCATGTTACAGCTGAGCAGCTCCCAACTACGTTGGATTAGGCTGATGGTGTCAAATGAGCAGATCTGCTCTCCTAGCCTTTTGCCAGGAGAGTGAGAGGATGGCCCCTGAGCAGAGCCCTGGCATGGCACAGGACCCACGGTACAGGAGGGTGGCTCTGGGGCCTGGGGCTGGCCAGCCCATGGCAGCTGGGATGTGGTGGCAACTTGGTCTATTCAGGGCCATGCAAAACCCACACATTTGAAGCAAAGCTTTGCTGTGCAGAGAGTGAGTTTGAGTGGGAGGTGGGAGTGTATGGTTTGCATGAGTGGGTGTTGCACAGCTGGGGCTAATGTGTGCTCAAGTTGTACCATTAATCCCAGATGGTCCTCTTTGAGGTGCTTGGAGACCACCCGTGCAGACTGTGCCTCTGCAGATTCAGCACCGTGTTCCCAGTCATGAAAGCTCCTCTCAAAAGAGGTCTGTCTGATAGTGGCTGCCACAGTTGGATGAATTACCTGGGCCTCAAGCCAAGCGTCTATTCCTTATGTTAGCGGCTTGTAGCTGAGACCGTATAAACACAGCGCTGTCGTGTGCAGGGTGTTAAACACACAGGGCTCAAATCCACGGGGTAGGGGAGAGCCTTGTGTGATGTGCAGATGGAAGTGTGTTTACGGCTGCGTTGCACAAACATACAAAAATGTGTTCAAGCTTCATTTCTTCCCCAGAGAGAGAGGAGAACATTATTCCTTCAAGATACAGCACACAATATTTTTTTACTTAAGAATTGGCATTCCAGTAAGAAACCATTCCTATGGGCAGGAAGGTGTTCAGCTATCCATTACATGTAATGGTTACTGGGGAAGACAGGTGACGTCTCTCCAAAAGTTCCCCCCCACATTTCCTTCTGGTTTTGTGCTGAGCATGACATGATACAGTATGGGGTATTCCTTGAGTCGCTAGGGATCTGCTGTCCTCTCCCAATTTCTTGTGCATCCCAGCCAACTCACTGATGGGGTGAGAGACAGAAAATGCAGTGATTCTGTGTAAGTGCTGCTCAGCTGTAACAGAAACATCCTTGTGTTATCGGCATGATTTTCAGCACAAATCCAAAACCCAGCCCCATTCCAGCTACTGTGAGGAAAATTCTCTCTATCCCAGCCAAACAGAGCAGAGCATGTTAGAATTAATTACCTGTCCTGTTGCTTCTCCGGGAAATGGTTGGACAGAAGTAGCTGGAATAACTCTATCATTAAGCTGCAAAGGGCTGCAGAACATCTGCAGCATGCTACCTGGGCTTATATGCTTCAAAACAAGCCTGCATAGAGCAGTTCTGTTAGGTGCTCAGAATCAGAGATGATCAAAACTGAGACAAACCACAAATCTTTTGCACAGCTAAAGTAACTGTAGGTTACTTTCTGATGTGTTACTAACCCCAGACCACAAAGTGTGCTCCAATTCTCAGTACTTTGGTGCTGCAGTGTGGAGTGGAGATGGGTTGAGCTGTTCAGGGCTGCATGAATGGGGATTTCCTTTGAACAGCCTCTGCACAGTGAATCACAGTCAGTGTAGCAATTCTGGTTTCAAATGGAAAAATTGAATCTTGGTGTATGTTGTGGCCAAGGATTTCCCCAAACAGTAATCACTTCTGATAATTTCAAATGTGTTGGTTTTGGCTTCACAGAGTCCATCCCTTGCAGTTTTTGTGCCTGGCGTCTGCTGTACAGAAGATGTTAGACAGCACTATCTGAATAGGCTCATTTATCTCGGCAAGTTTTTACATGCTGTTTCATATAACTCTCTTGACCTATCCCCAGTGTGAATAAACACGTTGTTAGTAGCACAGAGGTCACTTTGGTGCCTGGAAACCTCTGCATTATTTGTTGCTTCTTTGGTCTTGCTGCTGAGGCATCTGTTTTTTGTAGCCCTGTCTCTTGCAATTCTTTCATCTCCAGTGCCTGAGGGTGAACCTTCCTGGTGTCCCCGCGCTGAAGATTGGTAACATTCATTCAGTAATGTGAAGTACAGCACAGTGCTAATGGCTTGTCATCTAATGCCTCTGCCAGCCTCTGGGAGGTCTCTGCAAGAACTAGACAGGTTTTTGACCTTGATGAGACCTGAAGTAACCTGAGAGATTTAGGTTTACCTTAATCCTACAGAGATGGTTGCAGCACTCTTAGGCTTCAGAGACAATTTTTAACTTTGTTGTCACTTGCAGTATTCTGGCACTATAGTTGCTATTTTCAGTTCAGCCTTTCTGATTGCAGCTTGGCTTTCTAGTTGTGTATGCGCAAGTTCTGTTGAGGACGTGCTGTTTTTGTTTGCACATGTGAATGGAACAACCTTGAGCTGATCAGATTCCTAGAGAAGGGTTTCTTGTGAGGTGTAGACAATTAAACATTTGACTAAAATTTTAATGTCTTGCTTAAACTGAAACTCCTTTCCTGTGAATTGGCTAGGGGTGTAAATTGGTTATTCAGGTGTAGCTGTCTGCTCTGATGGGAAGGTGAAGCCTTCCTGTGCTGTGACTGTAAATGTACTGACTCCTGGGGAGTGCAGAACTGGTGTAGGATCATTCTCTTGTCTCTCCTGTCTCATGACTGGAGGAGGGAGGTATAGTTTGGGTCATGTCACTTGGTTTCAAAAGTTGAGCCAAGTGTTTCTCAGCAGAGTGTGACAAAGCCTTCTTCCCCCTCCCTCCATCATTTAACAGAAATCCAATTCTGGCAAGTTCACTCCCCACTGCAGGGACTTTCCTTCTCCAGTTATTCCTGGATGATTAATCAGCACTTGGGCACCTTGTGTTGTGCTGTCCCCATGGCTTGCTGGAGCTTCCCTCCACCTGCCTGTGAACCTGGGGCTGCTGGGGATGAGTGTCTGGGTGGGTGCTGTCCTGAAGCCCTTCTCTACAGCCCCATCCCATAATGCCAGGTGCTGCCTGGGGGCTTTCCCAATCCACCTGTTGTCTGTGAGGTTGATGCAGTTGGCCTTGGCATGCGGAGGGTGGGGTGCTGCCGAATGGACTTGAGCTCATGGGGAGCAGAATTGTCCCAAGCAGGCTTGGGCTCCCTTTGCATAGCAAAGCATGAAGGCTAGCTGCTCTGCCACCAGCTTCCACTCATTCCTCCCTGGAAACGTGGATCCTTGCCATGGAAGGAGTTGAACGTCACCTGCTGGCTCTGTGCCAGCGCAGGCATCCTGTCCCCAGCACAGACATGTGAGAGCCACGGTGTTCCAGCCACTCCTGGGGCCGGTAGCAGCACTGAGGGGTGTTGGGATGAGCTCAGCAGTGGGGAATGTGCTTTGCTGGTGCAGGGGCCGTGCTCACAGGGCCCATTGTGGGGTGGTTTTGGCAGTGATGCCGCGGGCGGTCGTGCTGTGGCAGGCCCAGAGCCCGCTGTGCCGCTGGCCATGTGTGGGGCAGGAGCTGCAGGTGAGGTATGGGGGTTCCAGGACTGGGGGAGCCCCCTTGTGATTCCTTCTGTGCCCCGGGTGTGTGGCCACGCCCGTTCTCGAGGCCAGCCAGGATTTTGGGGTCAGTGTGGTGCTGGCTTGCTGCTCCGCCAGGCTGGCGAGGGGCGCGCTGCCTGTGGACAAAGCAGCACTCATGGCAACTTGCTGCTCTACAAAGGCTGAACATTCAGATGCCTTCCTTTCTTTCCCCGCCCCAAAAGGATCTCAGATAATGGGCACAGCAGGCCTGTATGCTGTTCAGCTGGGTATCTGTACTGCAGTCCAGCAGCTGTGAGTGGGGACCTGCTTGGCAGGGAGCAGCCGGGTCTGAAATAGCCCCTGTGAATGGGAGCTCTTATTGTTCTCTATAGCATCCTTGCTGATCCCATCTCAGCAGTGTGCCAGCAGTGCAGAGCCCTCCTGGTGCTCACAGACAATGTTCACAGTGAGGGTTGGATGTGCACTAACACCTGTCTGCAGCTCTTCCTGGATATAAGAGTAATGTGTTTACCTTCTTGTGTCCTAACCTGGGATATGGCACTTAAGGCAGCAGAAACCTAGTGTGTTCAGACAGAAAGTATTAAGGAATTTGATCATAAGCCACCCGCAGTTTGACTTTTTTCCCCAGCCACCTTAACTAGTCCTAAGTTGGAAATTCTTGACTTCTCCTTGAAGCCCCCTTGGGTGATTTCAGTTTCTCTTGGAGAAGCTGGGTTGGTTGCTGTTATACTGCTGGCTTAAACTTTCTTTGTGTTATGCCTTTCTCTTCTGGATGTGAGACTTGAGTGGTCTCTGGGTACCTATTAAGAAGTTGGGCAGAGCTATTTTAATCTGTCTTTTGCTCCTGAGAGTTCCATTGGTTTGATTATTTTTATTCTTTACAGTATTAAAAGTCTGTGTGATATTTTTTCTTGCCAAACCTACACTAAAAGGACTGGATTTGAAGTTATTTTTTTCAGTTGCCAGCTCCACCTCATGAGATCCTTTCTAGAGGCCCAACATGCACCAATAGGCAGTACAGAGTGATGGATGCAACAGTGGTGTGAAGCTCTCTGTCATAATTGATTTCAAATCCAGTTGAAGTAAACACTCATTTAAGAGTTTTAAACCCTCTGTAGTGTGATGTTTAATATCTCAAATCTGAATATTTGTCTCACAAAGTAATCTTACATTTTTTAAAATAACCAGTCACCCTGGGAAGCCTAGAAAAAAATGGATTCTGTCCCTTGCAAAAAAATAAAACCCCGTATTATTTTCCATCCTCCTGTCCACGCCCAGATCACCACTCAGTTACTGCTCTTACAACCATCCAGTGAAAAGTCATTCCTCCTCTGGAAAACCTACCTTATAAAAAGCTTAGTGGATCTCTGAGTGTACAGGGTGTATCATCACTTAGACTTCCTGAAGATACACTTCCTCAGGCGATGAAATCCCTGAGGCTCGTCAGTGAAGCTGAGGAGTGGCTGTGCCTTGGCAGGGTGTGGGAGCTCAGCTGGGAGCCAGTGAGCTGAAAGCCCAGGGATTCTCAGGTAAGCTGGATGCTGAGTCTCAGCTATCCTGGAGGTCACAGCACCGCCTGCAAATGCTGCTGAGAAGCAGAGGTGCAGTGGGACTGGAGCGCCATTAGAGGCTGGCAGGTCACAACTTGGTGTCCACAAAACACGAGTTCAAGCAGCTCTGTGCCTTAGGCACAGCCTGTGCTTCCGTGGGGTGAGTGGCTGCATGTGGCAGGACACAAGCCATGTGCTGATCCTGAGGAGCTGGGATGTGGACCTGGGCTTAAGGGACACTGCAGGAAATGGTTGCAGTATGTTCTCAAAGCACAGAGGAACCCCTGTAATTGATTTAAAGACATATTATCCCTACAGAGGATGTTGCTAATGTCTTTAGCAGGCACAGTAAGCCTGCGAACACATACTGTATGCTTCAGCAAAGAATTTCCTTGCAGCTTGTTCAGCTCCATCTCATCTGCATACTTCTGTTTGGCATGAGGCTCCACTCAGTGGGGTGTTTTTCCTGTTCCAGAAGATTAAGCCCTAATCATTGCTTAATTTTTCTGTCCCATAGCTGCTATAGCTATTTAACAATAGGTGAGAATAAGTAGAGGTGGGGAAATGCTCAGACACTTTAAGACACTGAGATCTGGAATTCCTAGTCTTTTCATAACTGATCCATAATTGAGATTAACTTTGTGTGCTATACAAAATTCCTTCCGTGCCTGGGAATAAGGAGTAAGGGCTGTTGGTGAGACTTCTCCTTTTTGTGTTGAGAACCATGAATTTGGTTTCTCCCTACATATAATGCATAGAACAAAAGTTTAAATATGGCAGACATAAAAAATGAAGAGGAAGACCACTTTTTAGAGAAGGTGGATGCAAAAATCAGTGCTCATTGTGGTTTAACTTCTCAGTGTGAAAATCAGCAGCAAAGCTTCTGCGATACTGAATGAGCTGTGAGCTGGAGTGTCAGCTGTGAAACTATTTAAAACAATAAAATTCACTACTCAAAAGCTGCTTTTTCAGTCCTTCATTTGTTTTGCAATACTTCCACAGTCTATATGACTAGCTTGATTTAGTAAGGAAGCTGTCTGCTTTGGTAGCTTGTTTCCACTAATTGTCCAGCAGAGAATGACTTGCAGCTCTGCTGTAGGGCAGAGTTTAAGGAACATTGCCACATTTTGGGTAGTATTTATGCTTAATCTGAATGCAGAGCAGACTTGCACATGAGCAGGAGATACTAGTCACAAACTTGTGTATAATGCTTTTTTGGGTTATTTTCTTGGTTTGGGGTTTTTTTAGTGGTAGAGTTATAGACCTAATAATAGTCGTATTGTGCAAGCCATGTGTTCCAAATAGAATTTAGAGGTTTCTGCTGGAGTAGATAAATGTGCAAGCTTCAAACCAGTCCAGGTTTCAGTTCTGGCACTGGCTCCTAAGGCAGCTGTAAGTACAAGTACAGAGGATCAAGTATTGGCAGTTTTCTGCTTGGTAGGTTGGGTTGGGAAGTTTTTTGTGGCCCAAGCCATAAAAATGACGCACGTTTGTCTCAAAATGGTCATGTCGCCGACTCAGACTAGTCACACTGCTAGCTGAAGTCACAGTCACTCAGACTAGTCACACTGGCACTTTGACATCTTTGTTTCTGCTTTGAGGAGTGTGATTTTAGAAGTCCAAGTGTAACATACCGTATTAGTATTTTATATAGGGCCACAGTTGTAAATCAGTTTGGGCAGTTGAAAATTGGTTCCTTTTCAGGGCTGAGACTGGTGGTATGTACTGCTGGCCTATGGAATTGCCGTAATCCATTTTTTGGGCTGGTTGCCACTTGGTTAATAGGATAATAAAAGTGGATGAATTACAATCTAGACTCAGAGGTGTGATGAGGGAAGCAAATGAGCTCTGGTTCAGCCTGTTTTCCTCTTCACCTAGTAAGGCAGCCACTTAATAGATGACTAGGAAGCAGGATACTTCTACATTAAAACTTAATCTTGTAGGCTATATATAGGAGTGGGTTTTTTTTGTTAAGAAAGTGCATACTTGCTTATTCAGTACTGTTGTTGATTCTGCAGAACAGCTTAGGTCTGGCTGGCAGGTTTTCCCCAGCAGTCAGCATGTATGTTATGTCGAGATGCATCCTGACAGCAGGACCTTGGCAGTGGGCTGACAGCAGCCCTTTCCTGCAGACGGCTCCTGCCTGCCTGCAGCTGAATGGGGGCTGCATCTTGCTGATGGCTGCTGCTAATCTGTTGATGTTGGATTGTCATCAGGTACTTCTAGAGGAGGAAAGGAAGTTGGAGATGGAGAGTTGAAGTTAAAATGCACGTTGATCAGTGTAGGTGGGAAGGAATGTTTGTGTTAAATCTGAACTTGAACGTTTCTGTGTTTTTTGCTTCTTGCTGATTCAGGAGAGTGTGTCTAGCCATAAGAACTTGCAGACTGTCTGGAAATGGTCACCTTACGGTATTCAAAGTTTTGGAGTCCACAGCAAGAGTGGCAGGCAAACTTGCATATCACACCCACAATATTTTTAGTTCTAATAATAATAAAAACCCCAAAGCCATCAAAACCAGCACAAAACCCTCTTTCCACACCCTTTGTTCATTGACTCTTCTAAATGGTACCTCTAAAGTTCCCTGTTTCCATTAGAGCTAAAGTCTTCCCAAGTACTAGTGTGAAGCAGGAGGGAGGGCCTGTGGCATGGATTCCTGCTTCATGCCTGGGCTTCCCATAAAAATGTGCCCTTTGAAAGTAGAAGTCCAGTGGCTGTCAGGAGGTATGAGTCAGTGGTGCAGGGACTTTGATCTCCAAAGCACACACGTCCTGCTGGGAGCAGGGAACATTGCTCTCTGACACACCTGTAAGGGTGTCTTGCAGATGTTGACATAAACACCCTGACATGAATAAAGCAAATGATGCAGATGACCATGCTTTATCAAATAAAGGTTACAATAAAGTTGTAGACATTGAATATCTGCAAGGATGCTGTAAAGAGTTGGTTCAGCCCTGCTAAAGGATCGTGGCAGATGAGATCCAACAGCTTGCTTCCTGCAAGCCGCAGGAAGGCAAGGACCAGTGGCTGTCTCCTGCATGGAGAGGGCTCCTTTAATCTGCAGAAACATGGCTGCTGCTATGGAGTAAACACACTCTCGCAGCTGAAAGCAGCACTTTGCTCCCTTCCACCTAACTCATTGAAGCTGAAAGCGAAATGCAGCTGGGGGTGGTGGAGATGAATTGTCAAGAGGCGGGGCTGTTTCCTTCAGAAGCACTGACCACAAGTGTGCATCTCTATGTTGTAAATTTATTGTGAGCTCCAGTGGAGCAGTTGAGAAACACGACTTTGAAGGCTCTGTAAAGCATTGATTGTGTGGGTAATAAGTATGCCTAAAAGTAATTTTTGTCGTAGGAAAGCGGTGATGGAAATCTGCTGTTTATGTAATCTATTTTCCAGCCTGAGATGGCCAGAAAGTGTCTTGAAGCAGACCAGGGAAGGGAGGGAATTCAGTGGCAAGCCAGCTGAGCTGGGGTACTAGCAGGGCCTGCAGTAATTACTGTTGGTGCTTAAGTGTCATTGGAATATATCTTTTCCACTATCCCAACAGTGTGGCAGTATTACACTGACAGTGTGCACTCAGAGGTGGTGGGGAGTGCTTGCAAATTGTTTTACTAAGAGTGTTCTCAGCGCCAGCTCTGTGCTCCCTGTACAGTAGCTGAGTCGATGTGTGTCTTCCTGGTTGCCACGTTCATCTTAAAGCCCAAGATGAAATGAATGTTTTTAGTCAATTAATGAAAAAGGCAGCACTAAAGAAGAGGCTCTTCTGGCAAGGCTGAGTGCTCAGGTGGAGCTGAGCTTTACAGCAGTGCATGGAAGCTAAGGCTGCTATGAGCTGGACTTTAGTCTTCTCTTAGGGTTTTTTTTATACAGTAATAGAGACTGTGAGCCAGTGTTGGGAGGGGGGTGCCTGTGCGAAGGGCATGTGGGCAGCTCTGCTGGGTGCTGATAAGGTCTCCTGTGCTGCCCAGGAGTTCTTCTCCCTCCCTACTTCCCACCCCAAATGAAAGCAGACAAGCCCTCCTCCTTAGCATGGAAAAAATTACATCATGAGATCCCTATGCCTGTCAGGAAGCTGGGAGGCTGTGAGAGCTTGCTAACTTGCTAACAAAATGCAGTCGTGGCAATGGCACCAACCCCAGAGAGGAAGAGCTATCCTGTTCCTGTGGTGACCTTTTCCTGTCATCAGGGCAGCAGCCCTGTGCCCAGCCTCTCTGGATCAGGCTGGTGTGCTGGGATATTCTTGCTCCTGCTGTGAAGCCTGTACAGGCTGCTTTTCCCCAGGTCAAGGACCATGGCCCAGCTGTGCCTTCAGAGAGGGCAGTGGGATCTGGGGGAAGCTCTGAAGACACAGCTGGTTGCTGCAGTAACCACAGTGCAGCTACATACAGACGTTTTTTATGTGCTATAAATATAAAATGAGCCATTTTTTATCTCAAGTAATGTGTGTGTAGCCTTTTACTCAAGGTGCTTCTGTCCTGCTGGCACTCCTCTCTGGAAATGCTGGATAGCTTTCTGAAATGAGCTTGCTTGTAGCATATTAAATCATCACTGTGTCCCTCTGATAAAAATGCCGATGTCGATATAAATCTGAAACTCAAGCTTGGAGGCATTTCTGGAGCAGAGATGGGCTGGCCATTGGTGTGCTCCAGCACCACAGTGTGACCTGGCGGTTGTGCCATCGAGTGGGATGAATGAGCTGCTGGCACAGGGGGAGGGGAGGCACTGACCAGTTTGCAGCTCAGCTGGAAAAAGAACAGAAATGGGTAATAGTAGGGCCTGTTTAGTTGTTGCTAGGAGACCCACTGTTTATGTGATGTAGACTTTTACCTTGGAACCTGTAATCAAAACCCAATAGGGCTTAATCAC
Organism: Bombycilla garrulus; assembly: GCA_013400315.1. NCBI lineage: Eukaryota > Metazoa > Chordata > Aves > Passeriformes > Bombycillidae > Bombycilla > Bombycilla garrulus. The sequence continues at coordinate 516,376 of VXBU01003841.1, forward strand.
CCCATAGCTATCTATTGTGTATCTTGGACTGGATGTGCAATCAGCAGCAAGCAGTCAGGTGGCAGACACATATCATAATCCTGTAAAATTAGTCAAAAGTGTTGTTAAAAAATCCCATACAAATAAAATCTGAGTAGAAACCAGACACTAACTACCCAGAAAGTCTGAATGCCATTCAAGGTCTGAAGTTACAGCATTATCTGTTTAGGACATACTGCTCTATTGTGAAACCCTGTAAATATTAACTGCTGTTCCTAAGCATTGGGTTAAAGGGTGATTACTGTTCTTGGTCACTATGCTGTTAGTGGATCTTTTTGCACTGGTAAGATGGTGCTGGATTGCTGCTGTGGTCTCTACATCTGAAGAAGAGCAGGTGAGGTGGATCCTCACCTGCCCACCCATGCCCAGTGGGTGATGGGCACAGGAAGGGTCGCCTTGGAGGACTTTGCCTCTTCGCACTCTGAATGTGAACTGGAGAACGCAATCCAGTTACAGAACACTTTTCCTTTGCTGGCTAGGACTCTGTAAGATTCCTGTACAAGAATTCTGGTGGCATGAAAGGGAGTTTATACAGCTGTAATTGTCTTTACTCCAGCCTCTGTTGCAGGAGCTGGAGAGTAGACAAAGGCTTCCAGGTCACTTATAACTTCTGTTGACTGAAAAGGGATTTCTGTAACAGTTTGCACTTGAAGTGGAAGAAAGAACCGAAAAATGTGGTAATGTAACATTCTCCTGTGAATAAGAGGAACCGTCAGGCTGAGAGCATCCTGAAACATTGCAGAAGAGCTTTGGTTTTGGTGAGCTTGAAAAAACTCAAACTGCTGGCAGTGTAATACGATCTGAGTAACAACTACAAGATCAGAAGGAAGTGTGAGAAGCAAAGCCCATTCCTCAAAATTTTAAGAGGATAATAAGGGACACATCAATAAAGCAGAAATAACAGTGCTGATTATAACAGAGGGCATCCAGTCTGTGACTCATTAAAGTTATTTGCACACGAATTCACAACACTGCAGTGGTCACTTCACAAGGACAAACTGATGCAGAAAGGCATCCTGCCCCTGCAGACATAGCTTGCAAAAATCTGATCTTGATACCCAGCAGCCTTAAAACTTACTTCCATAGTGTGTTTTAAAGCAGAACAGCAGCATGGCCACTGCTATGCTAAATTTTTCTTAAGATAGAGCATGATATGGAAAAGCCAAAGCTGGCTTTTCTTTTCTGTAACTCTGAATTTGTGGTGTGAAGGGGTGATGCCTTGTGTGATGATGGAAAGGATCATCCATGGACCTCCACTGCCCACTTTGTGGATTGTACACAAGTCTTGATATATCCAGACCAATTCCAAACTCTGTATTTGTTCGTCTTCACTACATAGCAGCACTTCATTTTCTTCCTACCATTTTTAAGGCAAGTTTTTGATGTGCGTGGGAGACATGTTTCTATGTATAAATGCTGTTTCCTAAATGGTGTTTTTATCTATGGCCTGGAGTGTATTATGCCTATTGGGATGTTGGTTTTGTGACCTCCATCACGTGCTGTTAGGCCTTTTTCATAAGACAGAAATGCCATTACAAAATATTAGGTGGTACTTATCTAAATCAAAATAGCAGAGATCTTAAACTGCCACTTCTCCTAAGCTAAGATCGTAAAGCTGAAGAGCAAGGGACAACTGGAGAGCACTGAGTCCTTTGACTCCTCTCTTTTTGTCCTGTCTAATGCTTCCTCTGAGGATTGGTGTCTCTACCTGAACAAATGCCTGCAGTGGCCTGGGTCAGTTTTCTTGTCCTTGATTACCTGTGCATAAGTGCAGACACACTGTTTTAAAAGCACACCTCTTTTCTTTAGAGTGGCAAATAATCACTTGTATGTCTTTTGTCTTCCACTCAGTAAAGCCATAGTTGATGGAAACCTGAAGCTGATCCTTGGCCTGATATGGACCCTTATCCTTCACTACTCCATTTCTATGCCAGTGTGGGAGGATGAAGGTGATGATGATGCAAAGAAGCAGACCCCTAAGCAAAGGCTGCTGGGCTGGATCCAGAACAAAATTCCTTACTTGCCAATCACAAACTTCAATCAGAACTGGCAGGATGGCAAAGCACTGGGTGCTCTTGTTGACAGCTGTGCTCCAGGTAAGTCCTTTGTTCTGATGGCCAGTGTTTTCCTCTCTTGTTATCCTTGTGGCTACTCTTCCTGTGGAGGATGTTTTCAGTACTGAGCTTGAGACTGGAATGAGGCTTTCAAGAAAACCAGAAGAGTCCAGAGAGACCAGCTGCAGGAAGCAGCAAGCTGTAAACTTCTTGGCCAAGAGGAATTCTGGCCTGTAGTAGAATGTGTGATTGCATTATGGGAGGCGCCACATCTAAGCTTTGTATTGGGTGCAAGGGACAAAGGCACAAATGCTGGCTCCTAAATGGAAGAAAGGATTGTTCCCACGGCAAGTGCCAACAACCTTTCAACTTGAGGGTGCAGTGGGAGACTTCATGTGTTCTTCTGAAATAGGATTGCAGAGGGAGCACAGAGCAGCCAGAAGCTGCACACTAACTGAAACTTCAGTGTTTAGCAACCTGACACTGAGCTGCTTGAGGCAAATAATTTGATGAAGTGTGTAAAAGGCAGAATTTCCTCACCTTCTTATAAAACAGCCTTGCTAGTAGGATTGCTGATGCTCATCTAATGCTGTGGCAAGCAGTTGAAATTTTCTTTACCAAGTATGCTGCAAGAAAACCAGTGAAATAGAAAGGATGGTAGATGTATTTGTACTAAATTTAGAGTGGTATCTTGCTCAAGTTACCCGGAGAGATGCTTGATGTCCCATCCCAGGAAACATTGAAGGTCAGCTTGCACAGGGCACTGTTGAAGATGTCACTGCTCATTGCAGGGGGAGTCAGTCTAGATGACTTTTAAAGATTCCTTTCAGCCTAAACCATTCTATGACTCTACACTGATTGTTGTCTTAGAGTTGTTTTAGTGAGCAGCGTGTGCTTGTCTTGTTTTGGCTACTTCTGCGAAACTCTGAATGTCTTTCTATGTAATGCAAGGGAATGTGGACTTTATAGTAGATTTTTTCAGCTGGGGAGGCACCTTAGCAGATAACACACAACAACTGAAATGTTCTTGCAGGTTTGTGCCCTGACTGGGAGAGCTGGGACCCGAAGAAGCCTGTGGACAATGCTCGGGAAGCCATGCAGCAGGCGGATGACTGGCTGGGTGTGCCACAGGTAAGGCCACCAACACATGGGCTGCCTGTGGGGAGCACAGTGGCCAGCTTTGGCCTTATGAGTAGCTGGAGTTTAAATTGAGGAAAGCAGGTGCAGCTGCTTGGATGCTTTGAAAAGTTACTGTTAACTCATGTAAAGTCTCCTGAGAAAGGGTGCACTGTAATGAAACACAGTATTACATTTCAGAGCTCTGGCTGTAAGATTTTGTGTAGGTGTCTCTGCTGAAGACAGCTGCTGTTGCAGCATGTAAGGTAGGAGGAAAGGGCCTATGTGGTGGTGCCTGATCTGTTAGTCCGTGGAGTCAGTTTGTTTTGCACAGAAGAAAAGCTTACTGGCTTAGGAAATCACCTGTGATGATAATGTTCAAACAGAGAACAATATATTTACAAACTGGGTTATTTTCCTGCTGATAAATTTGGACAGGATTCCAGAAGTCTCTGAAGCAGCCTGTATTGTGGAAGCAGGAGAAAAGACTGGTCGCAAGTTTTACTTTGCAAGCCTGGCAGCTCAGGGCTGTAGCATACAGGATTATGAATTACTAACTTTTTCAGCATCAATTATCCTCATGTCACTTTTCAAGGGGAGCATAACTACTGTTGTCTTGCCTTGATGCCATTAAGCTTGTTGCAGTCTCCTGAGAACCCCTAGTAATCAAGGCACAAAAAGCTACCCCAAAACCACACTGGGACAGTAATGAGCTTCTTGATTTTCTTGCCTGAGATAATAAGTGATGTGTGTATCAAAGGGAAAATAAATGTAAGAAATCCCATTAGCATGTGGGAGTTTTGAAATCTGTGTCATAGTTCTGTTTCTGTGTTGACACATGGTAACCAAGCACTGGTACAATATGCTTAATTGCACTGTCTTTCAGGTTATTACCCCTGAAGAAATTATCCACCCTGATGTGGATGAGCATTCTGTGATGACTTACCTGTCCCAGTTCCCCAAAGCCAAACTGAAACCAGGAGCTCCTTTAAAACCCAAACTGAATCCAAAGAAAGCAAGGGCTTATGGCAGAGGTAAGGACTTGGTGAGCTGAAGCTGCACGGAGCAGTAACTCTTCAGAAAGCTGGGTGGGGTTTTCTGCTTATGTTGAACTTCAGACCTACTGTAACTAACTGACTTCAAAGTTTCACTTGTATACTCTTGGTGTGGTGCCTGGTTTCAGAAATACATGGATATAGTCCAAAAGGCACTCCTAGTTCTAACATGTAAATTCCCCAGTCTGAACCTGTTCTGCAAGCTGCCAGCCTCCCGTCCACAGCTGGAAGAAGTAGCATGATATGGGGCTGAAGCAACTTTGGTGTGGAATTCAGGCCAGCAATACTGCTGCTGATGGGCGATGATCTAGCAGTGAATGCTTCTTGTGATAAAGCAATCCCTAAAAGAAGAAAAACCTCATCACCTCACTGGCTCTCTGAGCAGGCTGCCTGTAGAGACAGTTTTCTATTTCCCAGGCTTGATGTGTGTTAGAGTGGGCTAATTCTAAATGATGTACTTGAATTGATTGGTTAAATTGAATAGTTTGCCCATCTACAAAGATGGGGTGGTAGCCCTTGAGACATTAAATAGTGCTGAGCTGTTGTTGGAAGGGCTTTATTTACTGATTGGAAGGACTGAAGGCTGAATTTGCTGATTGTCCATAGATGCTTATGCAACTGTAGATCTATGTAGGCATTCTTATTTTTAACTGACCTTCTAAATTGATCATTTCATATAACTATTGATGAGGTTCTATTCTAGATTGTTGCACAGTCACAACTGAATAAGTAACAGATTTTTACCTGTAATATGGTTGGTATGTTGAAAAACATCTCTTCATCATTACACTTGGCTCTCCATTCAGTCTTTTTTTTTTAATGTCTGTGGGCTGCTGTTGGTCCTTCAAGATTTTTAGAATAAATGCATTAATTGGGTGTACTAGAGTGAAATGGAAAGAAATAAAACTTTCCTTACTTTTTTCTTGTTTTCTTACTTGCATGGGGTTTTTTCAACTTGATTTTCCATCGAAACTTAATTAGTGGGATGAAGGGACATGGACTTCGTTTATGCACTTAAGAGCAGTTGCTACAGTCAGAGTTGGTTTAGCACCTATCCGACTTGGGGTTTATGTTCTTTGTTGGTGCCTTCCAGAGCAAACCACAATACACAGACACATTTTTCAGTGTAAATGACTGATCAGCCTGCCTCAGTCTGTCAAGTCTGGCTTTAGTCATGTTTTTATTAATTCAACAACTGAAATTACTTTGTTGTCTGCTTTCTTGTGTGTTCTGCTCTGGAGCCATTGTAATGGAAATTACTTTAGAGTGAGTGGCTCTTCTTGAAAGATTGATGTTTTCCTGAAGTTAATTGCCAAAACAGTGTCACTAAATATACTAGTTGATAATTCTGACTGCTAAGGTATGTAGAACTGGGAGGTGACTCCAGCAGCAAGGGTCTCCATCCTCAACTGAGCAGGGTCTTTTGGACAGGTGACAAACAGGTTTTCATGCTTCCAGAAGATGACTGTTGAGTGTGAAGTGGGTCAGTCATAGCTCTTTTTATTACCCTTTTTCATGTAAGCTCTTCATAGCCTCTCAACAAGAGTCTTAGCTGTAGCACACCACCCTGAGCACCGTGGGGGTTTGTGCCAAGGACAGCCATGTGTAGAGCTGGTGTGAAATGAGCCTGCAGAGGGGATGTACTGAGTGGTGCACTAGGAGTTCTCATTTAGCCATCCAAAGCAGATCACTGGTAAGATGTTAAAATCTAGAAGCTGAAGTGTAGGCTAAGAAAGTGTTGTAACTAATGGTGTCCTGGCTGAAATTGTCTTCAGAGGAGGCTAATCGATCCTTTTCCTTGTGCTTGCAGAAGGCAGGACACTTAACTTGAATACCATATCCTAGTGCTTGTGGGATGGACTGGAGAAACACAGAGCAAATTTGTAGCAGTTTCAGCTAAGTGATAATCTAGGGCTTAGTTTGAAAGAATTAATATGTCAATTGTTAACACCTTATCAGAATGCTCAGATTTCCTAGCAAAAACATGATCTTCCTTGCATTACTCTCAAGTCACTGTTTTCTGAAGATAAACAAGTTCAGGAATTCTGTTGTTCACAACCATTTCCTTTATAATCTCTCAGACATTGCACTTTCCACTAATTGTGCTGTGGAGCAGTAGTGCCCACAGTTTTATGAATCAGCCAAGGAGTAAATGCCTTGGCCGGAAGGGTATATATGTTCGGGCTAGTCTGGAATCAGCAGCTTTGGGAAGTTCTTCCACCCACTCAGTCTGACACCACCATGATGGATGTCATGACCTGGGACTGTGTATAGGGAGATGATGAAACCCTGCTGGTAAATGCATGCTGTAGCAGGCCCTGTGCTGGGGAATAAGGAAACTGATTAAAAGTTAACTGGAAACCATGCCAAGTAGCAAGATTTTTATGGTTTTAAGAGGTTCCTGTGTACCACTTGTACAGTGTACACTCTGGCCAGGTAGTCTGAGCAGATTTCAAAGAATAGTAAATCTAAGCAATATCTCTACTGCTGGGTTTTGAAAATGGAGTAAGATGGAGCAGTACAGGTAAAAATTGTCTTGCTTTTAAATTAAGTAGGTTTTTTATTTTTTTTTTTTTTTTAATTAAGTATTTTGCTCTTGGCTCTAGGGTAATGCCTTCACCTAAAGTTTTCCCAAAATTTCTGTCCTGTCTCTCTGGTTACCAGTCCTGTGGTGCAACACACTTAAACATTTAGCTGTGTGTAGCAGAGCAGTTCCTAAAGAACAGTTTATGCACATATCCTGCTTGCTGCCAGCATCAGCCCTGCACTTGCCAGCAGTGGGGATGACCCTCAGTACCTGTCAGGGTAACTTGCTTTCACCTAAATCCACATAGCGGCTGGATTTCTGACTTGGTCAGAGATTGTAACATGAGTTGAGTGCCAATGATTCAACCAACTTATAAAAATGCTTGTATTGTAAGAGAAGGCCTTATTTGTGAGCATCATGCTCTGGGCAGAGGGTAAAGACATGATGTGCAGGAATCTGGGGAAACTGATTCTGATGGCTTGCAAAGGAGGAGAATGGGTTGGGCAGCCTTTGGGTAGCCTCCAAACTGTCTTTCAGGTTTTGTGGCAGCAGCTAATGTGCTGTTCTGTATCTGTCTCACAGGGATTGAGCCTCATGGGAACATGGTGAAGCAGCCTGCCATCTTCACAGTGGACACCATCAGTGCTGGGCAGGGTGACCTGATGGTCTTCGTAGAAGATCCAGAAGGAAACAGAGAGGAGGTATGTACGTTAGGTGTCTTGTATGGAAAAGTCAGATTGGTCTGAATGCTGTAGTTTTTGCAGTAACCTTCATCTTTCACAAGGGAGTTCTTAACAAATAAGTAATCTAAAAAGAAATTGCAAAATACCGTTTATCTGAAGTGCAGGAAGCCTCAAGCTTTTCTTCATAATTGCCTTGAAAAAAACATCACTGCCTGCAACTAAGCAATACAACTCCCAGTGTCCAGTAGTTTGCAGAGCTTTAGCTTGACTGGCCAAGTACACTCTGACCTGCTTTTAGATAACATACATCACTAAATCACTGTCTGCATTTACTCATTCTGCAAGAATGGCTAAAGCAACTATTTAGATGCCATGAATCATTTTGAGTTAAAATGCTGGTTTTAATGTTTATAGAAACTTCTCATCCAAGTGTTCCACTTGATCATGTTACAGCATTCCAGAAAAATACAGCTGTACATTGGACTTACTGTCTCCTCATTTTTGGCCTGCCTCAACAGAGCAATTAACAGCAAAGGAAAGGGCTGGGGTGGGGAGAAGGTGGCTTGTTCTCTTGTAAGGACAAAACCAATGGGATTTTTTCCATGTGAGAAAAGGGGGATAGCAAGGATCCCTGCTCTCACAGCAACAAGTGTCTAACATTGCTGACTCTGGAAATAGATTGTGGTATCAGTAAAGAGTTCAGCTGGCGTGCATAGGCACAGCTCAATGATGGATGTGTTTTCTCTCCTAGGCGAAGATAACACCATCCAGTGACAAAAACAAGACCTATTCAGTACAGTATGTTCCAAGGGTTACTGGACCTCACAAGGTGGGTTTTGTATCAATAAGCAGTGTTCTCTTGCTAGACATGCAGCTCTGCTGGTTGTTAACATGAGCCCCTGAGGGCTCCCTGTTCACTGATAGGTAAGAGCTGCCCCAGGCATCCTGAAAAAAGTTAAATTGATGTGGCCTTAGTTCTCCATCTGGCTTTTGAGCTGCTCCCTTCCCAATGGGGAAGGAAGTGTGTGTTGGGAGAAAGTGCATTTGTGTTTGGGCATCAAGTGCTACAGCTGGGCCACTTCGTGCAACGCACAAAGCCAGTTTTGTGGGTTGTCACAAAGATGCAAACAGGCCGTTTCTATAAAGTATTTCTTTGCTGATGGTATTGTACACTGTAGGATTTTGCTGAGAAGGATTCCCTCCCTTTGTCCCTCGATGCCCATAGACACAGGTTTATGATGGGTGATCCTGTTGCTTTGGCACTTCCTGGGGTGGCTGGTCCCCGCAGCCAGCCTGAAAAGATAAAATGCATCTTCTGCTGCCACTTTATTGCTGGATGGAGATCCACCTTGTGTTGGCACATTCTGATTCAAGCTTTCATGCTGGTGTGCCTGAGACTGTAATCAATAGAACTTTAATAATGTGGCCAGCAGTTAGCTTGGATGCAATGAGAGTTGTGGGATGGATGGTCCCTCACCTCTGAGGGGAGAGTCTTTGTGTTAGGAGAGCAGGTGCTTGACCCTGCACTTGGCTTTATGGTGGTGATCTGAGCTCTGCCTCTGCCCTGTGGGTCCAAAATGATGCTGTCTGTCTCCAGGTTTCAGTCCTGTTTGCTGGGCAGCACATCTCAAAGAGCCCATTTGAAGTGAATGTTGACAAAGCCCAGGGAGATGCAAGCAAAGTGACAGCAAAGGGACCGGGACTGGAGGCAGCAGGGAACATTGCAAATAAACCAACCTACTTTGACCTCTACACAGCAGGTAAGCAGGATGAGTGATGATGGGAATGTTGCAATTTCCTCAAATGTGAGGGCCTTGGAGAAATAAAAAAGCTGAGAAGTGAATGAGGATTTGTAGCCCATCAAGCTCATAGGTGAAATAACAGCTAGGCTGATCAGAAGACTTCAGCTGTGTATGAAATATTTGAAGTGCAGAGCTGAGCAGGGGCAAGAGGGTGCTAAGCTTGACCCAGAAATTTGTTATGAATTTGCTGGATGGCAGCAGTGAAGTTCCTGGCTGGTTTCTTTCCCATCTAATTTTAAACAGGAATGTGCCACATTGAACTTAAATGTGAAGGATAAACCGTGAGCAAACTGTAAATGCGTAGTGTGTTCTATATTTAGCTCTACAGAAAGAACCTGCTGCAGTGCTACTTTGAGTTCATACTTCAATGATGAACTGGTTTCAACCTCTATTGTAATTATTAGATGGCTACTATCTTCATTAGGGCATCTCTATCACATTATTTGTTACCTGCTATTAGGCCAATGCTATAGCCTAGAGGAATGAGTCAATAAGATGCTACAAACGTTAATTCATTTAGAACAATGTGAAACTACTTAGGGCAGTTACCTGTAGCGTTTAAACACCAAAATATGCTGAGTAGCATATTTGAAATTGCCTTCTGCCTTAGGGAGCTTAGGAATAAAATTAAATGTGGTTATAGTGAGGGAAGTATTCTGTTCAGCCTCTAATTGGGAGAGGGAGTGGGCTGAATCATGTAAAGACATGTCTGGCCTCTGAAAGTGTATAGGAAACTGTTTTTGTTGTATGATGAGTTGACTAAGATGTGAGAGGAGCAGGTGTCTGAACAAAAGTTAATGCATATAGTCCATCAGAGAGGATCCTTGTCAGACCAGCATTCATTTGTCCAATCTCTTAATCTAAACCACTTCAAAGTTGGAAAGATTGAACTGACTGGTAAAGCTGTGGGCTGATCTGCGATCGAGGTGCTACAGGGTGGTATCCATAGGGTAACCAGGCTGTTTGTACGTTCAGTACTATGTTGTGAAACCCTGGAGCAGCAGAGCTCTGTCAGTTGGACTTCATGGAATGCCACCATGCTGTCTTGCCCATTCCCTGCTCAATTGTTTGATTGCTGTCAGCAAAAGCTGAATGCAGAGGCTGTGCCTAGAACTGGCAGCAGAGCTGCACAAGCTGAGCCTAGACAGCTGGTGGTAGTCTGAAATAGGGTGCCTGTTGCTGGTGGGGAAGCCAAGGCTCAGCTGGGTTTGTTTCCTTTGCAGGTGCTGGTGTGGGTGATGTGATTGTGGAAGTGGAGGATCCTCAGGGGAGAAGCCTTGCTGAAGTGGTAGTGGAAGACAAAGGCAACCAAGTCTACCGTTGCACCTATAAACCTGTTCAAGCTGGTCCTCACATTGTCAAAGTGACTTTTGCTGGGGAGGGAATTCCCAAAACTCCTTGCACTGTTCTTGTTGGAGAGGGTATGTTTTTTAAAAATGCATATAAATGTAGATGGCCACTTTTCTCCTTGGATGTGATCACAGAATATGCTTGGATCATGCCTTTTATATTCTCTTTACCTTTCAACATCTTGGTCCTGTTTCAGTGGGTCACCTGAGTACTCTCAGGATAAACCAATGCTCTCTAACAGTAACATGGCTTTTGTTGCTAGTTTCCTTTCTGCCTAGACTTACAAATGTGAAGCTGCCCTTTGAATTTTTTTGAGTAATTTATGCAGCGGTGCAGTGTCTTGCTGTTTTCCACCCTTGTTCCTCAAATGACTATATTTACTGTTTTCCTCCTTAACGGACACCTAATTTGCTTTCTGTTCCATCCTTACGTGCTCCTATGCTTTTAGATCTCTTCTCATCTCTCCTGAGCTACCCTCCATTTGTGGAATTTTGGACTTCACTGCTAATGGCTTCATAGTTGGTAAGAGGTGTGCAGGGTGCTCTGTCATGTTCGCCTTTTGTAAGCTTCTAGCCTGCAGCTTGTCCCAGCCAAAAGGATTTTGGTTTTGTTGGGGTTGGGGAGGAAAGTTGCAAGTGAACTGAAGCTTTGTGTGACCCAGTCAGTGAAACTGGCTTAACCACAAGCTGCCTGACGCAGCTGTGTAAGTGCTCTGCAAGCTGTTCCCACTCCACGTCAGCCACCTGTGTGTTCCCACTGAGCTTTCAGAGCTGGCAGATGGCACACAATCCCACTCACACTGTCCGGTGTAGCACATGGGGCAATGTTGGCTGCTGTAGGGATGAGGGGAAAACCTGTAAGCTGTTGTATAATGAGTGAAAACCTAACAAGCTACTTTGGCAGACTTGTGCTCCTGCTGTAAGCACGGCATGCTTGGGGAAAATGCGTGTTTGGTTTACAGTGCTGGGAAGCTGTGGTTGTTTGTAAGTCTCTTCAAACCTCTCAGGTCTCTGGCGTTGAAAACCTCATGACAGCTGGGATTGTGTAATGAAAACTATTCCTAAGTGCACATAATTTCTGTAGGCACTCTGCAGGCCCAGAGAAGTGCTTGGAGTAAAGAGGCCAAGATAAGCCTAAACCGTGTGTAACCCTCCTGCCCCACCCTGCTTCAGTCTGCAGAGGGCTTGGTGACTTTTCTTCTGTGAAAGTGTGAACTGTGACAAGCACGGGGGGTTTGATGTGACATCTTTAATGAAGCACAGGCAAAACTCAGCTTTGCTAATAGCTGTTATCCCAGTCATGTGCTTCTGAAAGACCAGCAGAATAATACTGTTCACTGGGGCTTATCTGCAAAAAGGACCCTTCACCCCACACTGCAGTGGGCCTCAACGCAAAAGGCGTCAGGAAAGTTGTGGCTGTGGTAAATATCTCTCTGTGTCATAGCTGTGTAGAAGTCTTGTATTGATAACTGGCATTGAATGAAAAACAGCAGGGCTTCAGTGTTTACAGTCATTCTAAAAAATGGCCTTGGAGGGGGTCAGTGTTGCCTGGTTGCAGTGACTGTTACTGCCTAAAAGCCAGGAGGCTTTAGACTGGGCAGACTTATGTCTGTCTGCCTTAATGCTATATCCATGCGCTGAAAGCTAAGCTGTGGTTTCCTGAGTCAACACTGTACTAAAGGTTGTCCCAGGCTGGCTAGGCTACCTGTATGTTGAGATCAGAGACTGTAGTAATGCCTGAAGTTGCCTTGCAGCCTGCAACCCCAACGCCTGCCGTGCCACTGGTCGAGGTCTGCAGCCCAAGGGCGTCCGTATCAGGGAGACGGCCGACTTCAAGGTCGATACAAGAGCAGCAGGCAGCGGAGATCTTGGAGTGACTATAAAGGGACCAAGTGAGTGCTGGGGTCAATCTGTGCTGTGCATGTGTTTTGGAGAAGGGGGGAGGAGCAGAGCCTGGGAAAAGGAAGAGGAAGAAGGAGATGATGTCTTGATGGAACTGATGGGATCTGTATAAAAAGCCAGATTTCAAAAGGGTTTTATTGGTACTTTGTATCTTTTCGGGAGGTTTTCATCTGCAGGGCTGGGTAAGATATCTGGTTTTAGTTCTTTCCATTTTAATGCATCAGTTAGCAAAACTGAGAAAATCCATGCATCTACCTGCTGTGGCCTCCAAGCTTTATGGGTACTCATTGCATCTTCATTTAATCTGTGGGAGCAAGTCACGTGATAGGGTCTCTGGCAGGATGGAAATCCTGCTCTCATAAAGCTGGGAGTGGCTCAGAGCAGTATTCCTGGTGGCACTAGCTGCTTGGGCACACAAGCAGAGGAGGAAAGGAACCCATAGGCTGACAGAGGCCATCTGTGAGGATCCATCCCCGGGTCCCTTGGTCCTGAGCTCTGGATGTGAGTCTCTGCCTGGCTGGCTGGGAGGATGGGAGCACAGGGGCTGCAGGCTCATGCGGCTGCCAGCAGCAGTCCCTGTGTGGTGCTCTGAGCCCGCCACCTCCCCCCGCCTGGGGCGGCTTTCAAAGGTGCATTGTATTGCCTTCACCTCCTCCACACACACAGAGCTCTGACTGTGTGGCTTCATGAGCCTGGGGGGGAAAAAAGCAACAGATGTATCAATGTAAATTTCAGCGTATTAAGCTTTTCTTCCTAAATTCTTCATCTTGAAGAAAATGAAAAGTAGGCATTCTCTGCATACTTGTGGTTACGAAGTCTGACAAATGTTAAGCTTTTTTGTTTTAACATATGACACGCATCATACTGCAGACTAAGAAAATAAAACACAAGGGAACTTATTAAGTCTGGTAATTTAGAATACTTTCTGCTGTATTTCTTCTGGAAGTGTTTGCTGTCTTTGTCCTAGAGGGCAGCTAGAACTAACTTCCCTTATAAACTGACCTTTTTTTTTTCTGGTGGAAGAAATTTATTCTTGCAAGCTAAAATAAATACTAGAAAACATGAACTTGTCTGAGTAACTGAAAGCAGGATGGAAACTGTTAAGTTCAATGCTGAACTGATCTTTCAACAGAGGGCTTGGAGGAGTTGGTGAAACAAAAAGGCTTTATGGATGGTATATATGCATTTGAATATTATCCAGCCACACCAGGGAAGTACGTTGTCACGATCACATGGGGTGGGCAAAACATCCCAAAAAGGTGAGTTGAAAGCAGCTTTTTGGGCATTTTTGTGTCCTTCAGTGGGTTGTGTAGTTGGTGGGCTTTTAAAGCAATGCTGACCTTTGAGGAAGCACTGGGAAGACAAGTTAGTGGCAAATTGTTGTTTTAACATTTTATTTTTAACAGCCTGTTTTTGGGCTGCAGCAGCTTGACAAAGCTCTGAAGGGTGATTTGCATCAGTATTTGTAACACAAAATCATGAATAAAAAAACCTAATAAAACTTGGTGGATTATGCAGCTTGGACTTTGATGTAAGATTTTGAAGGGATCTATTACTTCAGTGTCCACAGCACTAGCAAGCAGAGGAAGTATTTGGCACTCAGGATTTGTGGTGGAAGATGGTGATGGGTTGGATGACTTCTCTGCTAGAACTAGTGGGCACTGTGCCACCATATAATAGCATCTATTAATTTGGAAAATCCAATGTCAAACCTCATTAAAATGCCAGGGGAAAAAACATAGATGCTGTATGTGTTGCCATTTCTAATACCATGGTTTGTTTTTCTCTGGTAGTCCCTTTGAAGTTCAGGTGGGTCATGAAGCAGGTCCTCAGAAAGTTCGAGCCTGGGGACCAGGATTGCACGAGGGAGTTGTGGGCAAGTCAGCCGACTTTGTGGTCGAGTCCATTGGCACGGAAGTTGGCTCTCTTGGTATGTTACTCGACTTAGTTTCCTTGAAATACTTGTCTCTTGAAATGCTAGCAGCAATCTCATGAGAAACAATAAGTTTCCAAACAGTAAAAAAACCATGTCTGTAAGATGTTGTGGTCTAAACACAAACAGCTGAGTATCAAAGGCAAGTCCTAGAGACAGGAGTGTTTGTGATGGAGAGTGTTAATCTGTGGTTTTGTGGGATGAGATCCAGAAGGGAATGATGCATGATAGACTATCTCCTGTATTGCCGAAGAAGGATGACTGAGAGATCAGGCATGGTTATGGCTAACAAAAAGCTATTTGTGGAAGTTGTGTTAAATTAGCAGCCACCACAAACCTAACATGAGGAGCCTGCTTGTTCCATTTTCAGGCTTTGCAATAGAAGGCCCTTCTCAGGCTAAAATTGAGTGTGATGACAAGAACGATGGCTCATGTGATGTGAAGTACTGGCCCAAAGAGCCTGGTGAATATGCTGTGCACATCATGTGTGATGATGAGGACATAAAAGACAGCCCTTACATGGCCTTCATTCGACCGGCTTCAGCAGACTTCGACGCCGATAAGGTGAGCCATAGGAGTTCACCCATGGCATGTCTTAGATCCAGATACAGTAGAGATGTTTCTAAAGGATTCTGGTAGCAGACTCTTAAGCTGCCTCTGCTTAAAGCTCTGAATTTGCCAAGATATTACCCAGCCAGATATTCCCCAGCTTTTTCTAATAACACTGTTGTGGTTTTGATTTAATGTAATGAAAACTTGCTGAAGTAGTATTGCATGTTTCATGGGTTTTGTGGAGGGGGCAAGTCTTCATACATAAATCACTCTAGTTTTGTTTCTCTTTCTGAACTGCAAACTAATGCTCTTGAGGTGCTCTTTTAGGTGAAGGCTTATGGCCCAGGCTTGGAGAGGACTGGCTGCATAGTGAACAATCCTGCTGAGTTCACAGTTGAAACCAAGGATGCTGGGAAAGCACCTCTGAAGATGTATGCACAGGTAAAAAACCAAAGGCATCAAAGTGTGAAACTGCAGCAAAAGGGATTTAATAGTTTAGAAAAATGCCTTAAGTATTTCTGCTCGCTTACACACCACTTAATTCTGTGCATGTGAAATTCAGACAGAGCTCTGTGCTTTGATCTGTGTAATGTAGTCAGGCAACAACTCAAGACAAAGTGACTGCTCTGAAATGTATGAAGTATGTGGTTTTTCTTCCTTACTTGGAGTATCCTCGGCAAAGCAAGGTGTAATTTCCTTGAGTTGTCTTTTGGAAGCACTGAAGTGTCTCTGAGCCTGTGAATTTATGTGTTGTAGGATGTATATGAATGAGCCAGTGTTAGATGAGGAAGACTTACAGGAGTGTAAATTGCATATTTCTTCAATATTTCTGAGCTGCAGTTCAGGAAAAAAAACCTGGCACATTTTGGAACTATCTTGGGCTGTTCAAACTATGCAAACATTTTTGAAGTAGCTGAACCTTCTGCTTGTATTACTGCTTTTTAGGATGGAGAAGGAAACCCTATTGATATCCAGATAAAGAGCAAGTCTGATGGTGTATTTGCCTGCTCCTATGTGCCAGTTAAACCAATCAAACATACAATTTCTGTTGTCTGGGGAGGAGCCAATGTGCCCAATAGCCCATTTAGGGTAAGTACAGAAATGAATAGTTCTTAGTTCTAGCCAAATAGGATATTGGTGCTCACAACTCCTTGTTAGTACAGCTAGGATGATAAAACCCTTCTGTGAGCTTGAAGGACGTGTGCCCTTCTGCTTAATTCTTTTAGAAATCTATCCACTTGCATAAATCTGTTTTTACAAGTTCACATGGTGTCCCCTATAAGCCCAGCTGTAGCCTGGGAGGTTTGGGGCCATTCATTTGCATCTGTTACCCTGTAGCTCCTCTCCAAGCCATGCTCTGACTTGGCTGTGATCTCAAGTGTGACAGAG
Organism: Bombycilla garrulus; assembly: GCA_013400315.1. NCBI lineage: Eukaryota > Metazoa > Chordata > Aves > Passeriformes > Bombycillidae > Bombycilla > Bombycilla garrulus. Next base: position 532,777 of record VXBU01003841.1, read on the forward strand.
ATGTATGATTCTGAACCTTGTGAATTTGTGTAGGTTCTTATAGGTCAAGGGAGTCATCCTCAGAAAGTCAAAGTGTTTGGACCTGGTGTGGAGAGAACTGGCCTGAAAGCAAGTGAGCCGACCCACTTCACTGTGGACTGCACGGATGCAGGAGAAGGTAAAAGCAAGCTGGGCTGTTCTCTGGTATCAGAATCACAGGTCATGCAAGGAGAGGATAATGTACTGTTCCATGCAGTTTTCCTTATTTAGTGGAAAAACGTGGGGAAGCAGAACACTGCAGAGAGACTCTGTGTAAATAATCTGTTACATTAGCATGGTTACTCAGACAGCTAGAAATGGTAGTGGTTTGGCTGTTTGGCTGGCAATGTCTGTGCTGTCCAGTAGCAAAACCTCCACTTGCTTTTCCTAGGTGATGTCAGTGTTGGAATTAAGTGTGATGCTCGTGTGGTCAGCAGTGAGGAAGAGGACATAGATTTTGACATCATCCACAATGCTAATGATACATTCACAGTGAAATACTCACCACCTGCTGCCGGGCGCTACACTATTAAAGTGCTTTTTGCAGGAGAGGTTTGTAATCTTAATTTTGCAGCCTGATGTTTCAAGACTCTGTCTGCTCTTTGATCACCATGCATTTGCCAATTCACAGCTGGCTGTTTCCATGTCAGCTCACATGCACTTGGTTTGGTCAGCGTTTCTGCAATGGTGTAAAAACCAGAAACTTCTTTTGTAATTCTTGCATGTATGCAAGTGAGGGGAGTTGGTTGGGGACGAGGAAGTTTGTCTAATGTGTTGGACTGGCATAATGAGTGTGGTCTCAATGCCTTCTAAAGGTAAAAAACCTAAGAGACTTTTCAAGGAAAATAGGGGAAAAAAGTTTCCCTTAAAAATAAAAAACAGAGACAAACATCCAGCTGATATATTGTGAATTATACTATTCAGTAAGGCAATGTTTAAGTGAGGTGACATTTTACTCAAGATGCTGGAATTAGAGCAGAATTATCTTAAAATTATTACCTGTTTAATTTTGGCTAGTGAAGAGTGACCTGGTTATTTTTGTAATATTTGTGTTTCTGTTGCAGGAAATTCCTGCCAGCCCATTCAGAGTTAAAGTGGACCCCTCGCACGATGCCAGCAAAGTGAAAGCTGAAGGACCTGGGCTGAACAAAACTGGTGAGAGCTGGGTTCATGTAGTGTGACCAGTACTGGATCTTGAGGAGCTGTTGCAGGATGGTCACAGCCTCGCTGAGCATTTCTGGAATGCTGCAGCAGGGTGGGATATTAGGCAGTTGCAAACAATGCCTTGCCCTTGGCATTTTGCTTGACTGGGCTTTATGGGTACTTGAATGCTTCTTGAGAAAAGTTTCTGTGAGCTGTGTGTAAATTAGAATTAACATTTTTCTTCAGGTGTGGAAAATGGCAAACCAACACACTTCACTGTTTTCACCAAGGGAGCTGGAAAAGCACCACTGGATGTGCAGTTCAGCAGCTCAGTGCCAGGAGAGGCAGTGATGGATCTGGATATCATTGACAACTATGACTATTCTCACACTATTAGGTACACGCCCATACAGCAGGTAGGTCCAACTCCTGTAGAGGTACAAGAGTGATGAACTCATGTTGCTGTAGTGCAGTGACCTCCCTCCCTAGTACCTGTGCACAGAGGAAAAAGCAGAAGGAACTTGACACATCCCTAACGCCTGTAGTGCAATGGGAGTTGGAAAGCAGTAATGGAGTTTTTGTGGTGTAGTTATTGATAGCTTGCCACTGTTTTCTTCTCTGTGGCAAAAAGATACTGATACAGTAGCACACAGCTCACGTTGTCATTCCATACCTTATCAGTTGGAAGAAGAAAGGTGACAAACCTTCCCAGACTCCACACTGGAGCTGACTGCTTCCCCAGCTGCCACAGTCCTGCAGAGCTGGCATTGTGGTGTGCTGCCTGTCAGCAAGCTGCTGGTGTCAAAGGAGCTGGAGTGCAAACCAGAGCCGGGACAAAAAGAGTTTGGGTGATGCTGCACTAATTTGCAGTAGGCAAGTGATGAAGTTGGTGCCTTTCTAGCAACACCATTAAGGAGCTGAAAGTGGAAGTTCCTAATAACTAGAAGTATTTTTCCTTATGCTGTATTGTATGTTTGTAAAGGGCCACTAAACACCAGAACACACAAATCTCCTAATTCTGAGGATTTAGATGCTCTGGTGCTGAGATAATAGTATTTTGCTGCTCTTGTTCTCCTGAACAACCAAATGCACTACTAGGTCATCTGCCCCAGCTTCTTTGAATGGAGCTATGTAAAAGTGAACTGATAAGGAAGACCGCAGTATTATTTAGCAGATAATGCTGGTTCAGAATTCTTGGAAGCACCGTAGAGCTAGCGTTTGTTTTCTGATAAAGCAGTTCCATGATCTCAGGATGTGGCTGGCGTGCCTGTTTGGAGAGGCTTTGGCTTGATTAGTCAGGGTTGGTATGCAGAAGGGAGCACTCCTCTGTACTCCATGCGTTCATGAGCAGTACCAGATTGCTGTGTTTTACCTGAAAATTACAGCTGAAAGAAGCTGGGATGCCCAAACCAGGTTTTCCACTTGGGCCGTCCATCTAGAGAAGTACCACGGGTCATGGAAGAGCTGCGGGCTTACAGGAGATGCCTGCAGATAGCAGTGGCAGGAGAGCAATGGTTAAAAAGAGATTAAAATAGATTACTCAGTAATTAGAGTGGCCTCATTGTCCCTCCCTGCTGTGAGCACATAGATCTTTCCTGGACCCTGTCTTTCTCAGGTTCCTAAGCAGTAGCTTATGAATGAGACTGTGGACTCTTCAGAGCAGGGGAAGGATGGAGTAGGTAGTTAAATTCCTGAGGGGCAGCGTCAGTTGCAGAGCAGCCTTGGTTTAATGCTGTTTATTTGGCCTTATCTATCTCGTGGTGTTGCTACAGCTACCCATGTGTGTGTTTTCTAAAAACAACTAAAAATAATCATGGAAGCTATTCACTAGCTTGCATGAAACAGCCATGATTATTTCACTTGGGAGCAAAGCCGGCCAAGAATGAAAAGTAAGCAAACAGTGAATATAGCTAAAGTATGGACTGCGGTAGGAGAGAATAAAAGGAACACACATCATGGGCTGGAGCTTGCCGTGGCTGTGCAGCATTCCAGCCAAAATACACAAAGGTATTAATCTTTCTGACTTGTAGAGCTTAAACCCCTGGTATTTCAGATGCTGTAATAATATGGCCTCTTTGCAGTCTTAGCTTTGGCCTCTCCATGTGGTGGAAGGGGATACCTGGTTTGGAGCAGTGGGACATTCATTCAGCTGTCAGGTCTGAGCGCTGGGAGGGTGGGAGCCAGCCTGAGCTGGAGCCTTTGCCAGGCAGCTTGAATTAGGTCTAATTAAATGTTGGAAAGAACTGTCTTTTTTGCTCTTCCTGTGCTAAATACAAACCATTTAGTACTTCGAAGGGCTGCAGTGATGTGAGAATTTTAGTGTCCATAAACCAGTAAGTCTAGCTGTGGCCAGATAAAATAGATTAGTTGATGTGGTTATGTACTGCTTGGGTGTTGGTGATCTGTGCAAACTGAGCTAACTTGTAAATTCTCCCAACTAGGGTCCAATGAAGGTTTCGGTAACTTATGGTGGTGATCCTATCCCTAGAAGCCCTTTCACGGTGGGCGTTGCTGCTCCTCTAGACCTAAGCAAAGTTAAAATCAATGGACTTGAAAATAGTAAGTACCTGTAGGCTGGAGGCCTCTGAAGGGTCTCTGGAGTCTGGGTGATAGCCAGCATGTCCTGCTGCAACAGGAGCAAGAAAAACAATCTCCTTTTTAACTTGCTGCAGCTGGGGATCAGCCAGCTCCAACTTCGTAAGTTATAAAGTGGTCAAGGTGGTTCTCTTGACTTAGGTGGTCCTCTTGAGGACTGAATTTCAATTTAGTTTCCTTTTTTTTTTTCCTCCCTTCTTTTGTGCGAAGATTACATAGTAATGTGGAGAAAACGTGTTTGGAGTTTGGTCCTTTGTGGTGAGTTGAGCTGGATGCTTCACCAGGCTGAGCACTCCCTGATGAAAGCAATTCCCCTGAGGGCTATGTGGCTGTTCAAATGTATCAAACTGTTACAATGCACAGTGTCATTCATACAGTGGTTTTGTTTTCCAAAAGTGGAAGAACTTAAGGCTGTGAAATATTGTTGCTTTCCTGAAATGAGCGTCTGATACTGTCAGACCACACCTTACAGGCTTGTTTTCCCCTGTAGCTCTGTAGTGTCAATTAACCAAAGCATTTGTATTTGGTTGTGTTTTTTTTT
>VXBU01003841.1:537084-586409 GCA_013400315.1 Bombycilla garrulus
TTTTTTGTCTTGGGAAGGGTTTTTTGCCTGCAGAGGAATGCAGATGGGGCAGGGCTCTGCCAGTACCTGCTCCCTCAGTTATATATGCATGGGAGATTGCTTGGACTGCTGTCTGATGTTAAGTAAGTAATGTAATACAGGTTTTGTCTTTTTCAGGAGTGGAAGTAGGGAAGGATCAGGAATTTGTAATTGATACCAAAGGAGCTGGTGGGCAAGGTAAACTGGATGTTAATATTTCCAGTCCTATGAGGAAAGCTGTACCTTGTCTGGTGGAACCAGTTCTGGGTAAGGAGTGCAGCACTGCGAAATACATCCCACGGGAAGAAGGACTGTATGTGGTGGATGTGAGTTATGATGGCAACCCAATCCCAGGCAGCCCCTACACTGTGGAGGCCACGTTACCTCCAGACCCCTCCAAGGTAAGTGAACAGTAATAGGGCTGTAACACCAACTGATACCTGAAAACTGAATTGTGGGCTATTGCATGAGCCTTGGCTTGGTCTTGGCTGAAACATACCCAGGAACATCCTTACTTAAAGCTTTTGCAGCCTACGTGACTTGTAGAATTCATTCCTGTAATACTGTATTTGAAAAAAAAGTTGAACTAATCAAAAATATGGCAAGCATCCTGCATAGAATTGCAAATTTAAGTATTTGTCCTGATTTTATTAGAGGTCTGTCTGATAAGCATCTCTCATATACTAAGATGGTATTTTTCTAAGGAAATATATTTCAAGAAAAACATGTGTACAGCCATCAAATATTTTAACATTTCCACCTTTTATTTCCCATGGCTATATAAAAACAGCTATGGTGAGATTATAAATATCCTTGCCTAGAAACCTTTTTGGAGGAGAAGCACCAGCTTTACAGTAAAAATGGGCTGAGTGGCAAAGGGCCTTCTGTGTAGTTTTAAGAGCCTAACTAGGAAGTCTTCTGCAATAGCATGGAAAAGGCCATTTAGCTCAACTGCGTACTCTCTTCTAGGTAAAAGCTCATGGTCCAGGTCTTCGAGGAGGCCTTGTTGGAAAACCAGCCCAATTTACAATAGATACCAAAGGGGCAGGAACTGGAGGTTTGGGTTTGACAGTAGAAGGCCCATGTGAAGCCAAAATTGAATGTTCGGACAACGGCGATGGAACCTGCTCTGTCTCCTACCTGCCTACGAAGCCTGGAGAGTATTTTGTAAACATCCTCTTTGAAGAAGTTCACATTCCTGGCTCGCCCTTTAAGGCAGATATAGAAATGCCATTTGATGTCTCTAAAGTCATTGCCACAGGCCCAGGTCTGGAGTGTGGTAAAGTAGGCGAGGCAGGGCTGCTGAATGTCGACTGCACAGAAGCGGGTCCCGGGGACCTGCGGGTGGACATGGTGTCAGATACTGGCTCCAAGGCCGAGGTGCAGATCGATGATAACAAAGATGGGACCTATGTCGTTACCTACGTGCCCCTCTCAGCTGGCATGTACACAATCAAGATGAGATACGGAGGAGAGCAAGTGCCTAAATTCCCAGCCCGGGTCAAAGTGGAGCCAGCTGTTGACACAAGCAGAGTTAAAGTGTTTGGGCCAGGAGTCGAAGGAAAAGGTGAGACTAACTTGTCATCAGAATTTGTAGGACTTGCAGTCCTTTCCGAGTATTCTGAGCTTTCAAAGTTGTAAAAGCCTTGCATGTTTCCATGGTGATCCTTGGACAGATGGGAGTCTCATGTTCCCAAACAAGTTGTTTATCATGCTGCTTCACCAAATGTTTTATTGTTGGAATTTATGCACTTCTTGAAGTGACTCTTCAAAACGTTTCCTGTAGATGTCTTCCGAGAAGCTACAACTGAGTTCACTGTGGATGCTCGACCTCTAACAAAGGCTGGTGGTGACCACATCAGGACACAGATCACGAGCCCATCTGGCTCCCCCACAGACTGTCTCATCCAAGACAACACTGATGGAACATACTCAGTGGAGTACACTCCATTTGAAAAGGGTAACCTCGGGGCTTGTTTTCTTTTACTTGAAAGGGGAAAACCAAGGGCAAGCAGCTCTTCTGCCACTTTCATTTGGCAAACCCCTGAGGCCTGCCAGTAATTTGTTGGCATCCTTGCAAGAGGTCTGCCAGTAGAGAAGCTAATTCTGCAAGAAGTAGCTCTATTTAACTTGAAGAGCTGACTAACGGTAACTTGTATTTAGAGGAACAGTGTATAGATGGAATTTCAGTTACAAAACACTAGTGAAGTCTTGTGAAATGGAAGAGGAAGCTCTTACCCATATACTGACATTTAAGTCTGTAGCATCTTGTAGAATTATGTTAAGTGATGAGCATATTTAGGAACTCAGGAGATGTTTCCCTCTCCTTACCAGGCCCACACACAGTCAATGTGACGTACGATGGTGTGCCTGTGCCAAACAGTCCCTTCAGAGTGAATGTCGCAGAGGGCTGCCATCCATCACGTGTGAAGGCAGAAGGACCTGGACTTACAGAAGCTTTCACAAATCAGCCAAATGCCTTTTCAGTTGTCACCAGGTAACGGGGCCCGTTTGATCTTGAAGGAATATCTGAGGGGGAGATGAGTGTAGTGGTGTGTGCAATGCAGGATGCTAAACTCAGTACAAATATTTATAAAAAGGCCAAGCTGTGTCCTTCTGATGACTGTGTGTGCTACCTCATCATCCACTCTGTTCTGCAAACATTTGACATTACAGATTGATAATTACCGAAGAAAAAATGCTAGGAAAATTTGAGTGAGGTAATGCTGAAAGGCTTTGCATGCCAGCACATGCTGAAGGCTGAACATCAGAAGTCAGGATACCACATTTCCAAAAAGGATGAAAATGCAGCCAGAGCATATGAAGGTTACAAAGCTGCTTTAGAAGCAGGTGATTCTAACAATGTGTGTTTCTGTCTTGCAGAGGGGCAGGAATTGGTGGCCTCGGAATAACTGTTGAAGGACCTTCAGAATCTAAAATAAGCTGTAAAGATAACAAAGATGGGAGCTGCAGTGCCGAGTATGTTCCTTATGTTCCAGGAGATTACGATGTTAACATCACGTATGGGGGAGAGCATATTCCTGGTAAGAGCCCTTGCTCAGTGGCTTTCAGAAGAGGGAAGAAGTCAAACTATGGACTCAGAGTTCTCAATTGGCTGCATCTCCCTTGTGCTGTGGGATGTTGATGTGATTTTTGGCTTTCTGCTTTTCCTCAGAATTCAGGCAGAAAAGTCAGTGACATTTGCTCAGATGGGTACAGATGAGTAGGACAGGAAAAGGGACACTAACCCTTGGCAAATAACTGGTATTATACACAAGTGGTGCGTAATACTTTAGGTCATGAAAATAGCCCTTTGGTATGTGGATGCATTAAAGATCCTGTTCTGCAGTAAGAGGGGATGTTTCTTGTTGCTCTCATTTTCTTTGTTGACTTTGTATAACTTAGTAAGATATAATGAAATGTGTTGCCTCTATGATGCTTCATTCACACTGGTTTATTTCCCTGAGGTGTGAGAAGCAAATGGGTCACAACAGAATTGTTGTCAACAATTCTGTGAAAGTGTAGAAGCACCATCATTATACTTCTGGCTTTTGCAGAAGCAAAGAGATAGTGTGGAGGCTGTGGGATTGTCATTCCTGCCTGCAGCAGAGGGATAGTAATAAAAAAGCCTAAGGAAAAGTAGAGAAAAAAGACCTTTTGTTCTCTGTAGCTGTTAACGTTGTGGTGTTTAACACTTACTATGTCACCTTGCAGGCAGTCCTTTCAAGGTTCCTGTGAAGGATGTTGTGGATCCCAGCAAGGTGAAGATAGCAGGCCCAGGTCTGGGTACAGCTGTTCGAGCCAAAATCCCCCAGTCCTTCACTGTAGACACCAGCAAGGCAGGAATAGCACCTCTTGAAGTGGTGGTGACAGGACCCAGAGGTAAGAACCAAAGTATTCCATCTGGCTGTGCCCATCTCTGTGTTTGGGTGGGTAGCATGGTCCAAGCCCTGCTTTTAAAGGTAGCAATGCCACTTGGATGAGCATTTCCCTCTGGTTCTGTTCATCTGTGTGCCCCTTGGCAGCTGACCCACGTGTCATGCTGTGAAAGGAGAGCTGTGTCCTAGGTAGTGCTCCTTTGACAGTGTCTTTGATGCCTTTAGCCTAATCGACTAATCTTCAGGGCTGGGAGAAGTGATGTGAGTAACCATTACTGGTGAACAATTTGTACTCAGTTTTTGACACTAAAAAGTAAATCCAAAGTCTAACATGTGAACAGTGACTTGGGAAGCCTTTGTGAGTGGATTGCAGGAGTCACTGCTCAGTGGTCCCCAGAGAGCAGCAAGGCCCTCGAGTGATAGCATTAATGGTGTTTGCATTAACCTAGAAAGCTGTGGCACAGCATCTTGGCTGTGAATACCTGTTGGCTGCAAGTCTCACCTTGCTGGGAGGTGAGAGCTGCCTCCCCACAGGAGTGTCAGGTCTTGCTGTGCAGGTGCCCCGCAGGTAACACTTCTTTAATTCTAGCGGATGAGACGGATTCCCAGGGATGGCGCTCCCCATTGAAAGCAATTTCGGATTTCTTTAAAGGTGGCCCAAAGGGTGACACTGAGACAGGTTTGAACTCTCACTAACTACTGGCAGTGTTGGTTCTTGGCAATCCGGTTGGCAACAGCAAGAATCATCTGCAGGAGGGAGTGGGAACCAACGGTGTTGCTTTTAGGCTGTGCATGGCAGCTATATATGTTTCTTCTGTGCTTGCTTTACTGCTAATCCTTTCTGTGTTTTAAAGCCAACTTGTAATTGTAGACTGCTTTGTGTGTTGATCTGAACTGATATGTCTCATAATCTGTTGTAGATTTAGCTTAATGCAAATTGAAGTAATTGATCCTGCTTTCTTAGGTCTTTGGCAGCTTGCAGGGTGTTCTTGCCTAGGCAATGTGCTGGATTGTCAAACCATGACAGGCAGCAAGCCTGCCTTTCTAAACACCTGATTGTGAAAGACTCAGCTGGTGAATGCTGCACACCAGCTGGCTTCAGAACTCAATTCTGTGCGGTGAATCCCAGTAATAATAAGTAATCTTGTAAATGACAGTTCAGACAATTATAAGCATTACTCATTTTCTGTCTTATAAGATCTTCAATGCACTTTTAGCAATTGTTCTTGACCTAGACTGTACCGAAAGGCAGATCTTTCTCCAGTATTTTCATGCTAGCTTCTGTTTACAGCAAGAAGATGGGAGCCCAGAGAGCAGTGGATAAAAAAAAAATCTATCTTAAGTCAGTGGCTTTGAATACAAAATAAGGGAAACTGATCATTGATCCATGCCTGTTGCTTTCATTAAAAACAAAATTGGAATTTCTTGCCAGCTGTAAATGAGCAGTGCATCTTGTAGCTTTGTGCAACAAACGACTGTATTTTAATAGCATAGCCAAGAAAATCATATGTTGCTTTTTTAGGAGTTGTGGGACCTGTTAATGTGGTAGACAATGGAGATGGCACACACACGGTGGTGTACACCCCTATGCAGGAGGGACCCTACATGATCACTGTCAAATATGCAGATGAAGAGATTCCTCGAAGGTAAGGTGCTGAGAAAAACTTTGGAGAACTGAAGATTTAACAATCCAATTGTGTTCTCTTGGCACATGAGCACCATTTAAGGACTGGCTGTGGTCCTTTCTACTTAACCAATGCAGCTCTTTGCATGACTTCACAGTTCAGTGGTGTTTTGAGCCCGCTGCACTTGCAGCAGGCAGTGAGTGTGCTGTGTCCGCATATACCTCAGTGTGTACTGCAGCAACTATCAGCTGTTGACTTGGGAGGAGGGGAAGTAATGGTTTTCCCTTTTAAGTCCCTTCAAGGTGAAGGTGCTCCCTACGTACGATGCCAGTAAAGTGACAGCGAGTGGACCAGGGCTCAGTTCCTATGGCATTCTAGCCAGCCTGCCTGTGGAGTTTGCTGTGGATGCTAAGGATGCTGGGCAGGGACTTCTAGCTGTACAGATCACCGTAAGTAAAAAAAAAAAACCAAGCAGGACAGGAGACATATTTTCTAGGTGGACATGAGTCTCTCCTTTCAGAAGTATCCACAGCTTTATCCTAAAGTACCCAGCGTCCTGCAGACTGGGCTGCTGACTGGGCCCTAAGGTCTGGTACAGGAAAGTCTTGCACTTGGCATTTGTGAAGCTCTGGAGAGTGCTTTTGTGAAACTTCTGACTTCAGATCATCAGATGTGCTTTATTTGGCTTTCATCTAACCTTCTATACTCTATAAATGTCCAAAATGAAATAAGTAATTTTTTGTAAGATTGTCCAATACTGGCATTTGAAATGGAGGCAGTCTTCTAGCAGTGGTCAGCAAGGCCATGAGATAACAACCACTTTGAGCATCACATTATGATAAATTACCCCACACATCTCCCTCAAGGTTGCCAGAAGTCATAAGGTGCTTGAGAAGATACTGCAGGAATGTTTTGATTTATCTTTGTTGCTACTTTTTCTGAAATTTCTGGTGCCTGGACTCTGTGGTCCCAGCAAAAAGGCGTCTGGTTAGTGGACCATAAAGCACATAGGTGAGCTCTGGCATGTCTAGGTCATGGTATGCCTCGTTGTACTTGTCCTTCTGCATTCTTGCTACTGTCCTGTTTCAGTGCCTGCTCAGGTGCACCAAAGCAGTTGCCATTAATTCTGGCATGCAAGTGTGCTCTTAAAGGATCCAAAATGCTTATCAGAGCTCCCTGTCTGGCTGGGACTTTGAAGATCAAGTTCTACAAGTCCTGTAGGGTAGAAGTGCATGGGTGATCCCTCTGTGACAGCATTTGTTTGCTTCTTATCTAAGCTGTTTCATGTGAAATGTTTCACAACTCTTTCTGAAAGAAATAAGCTCTTTTGTGCTGTACCTAAAATCTCAAGTCCTTTGCAGCTTATACTGTACCCCAGGCAGCGTTAAGTCATAGAATAGCAAATGGAGTCATCTTGTGGTCCCCTGTAAACAGGCATGGAAGACTTTCTAAAATGCTTTGTGCTTTGCAGCTGATGAGAAATGGTAGTTGAAGGGGCTGCATAGACCTGCTTTTAACTGTAGACTTTGCAGTGAGCCAGCAGCTGGAGGTTCCTGCAGGAGGGCTGACAGCAGACTCCAGTAATGCTTCCCTCTGTCCTCAGACCTTTCAGGGACCAACTGCCCAAGGCTACCCAGTGCTTACTCAGGACAGAGCTGCACAATGTGATTGCCCATTTGTGCCTCAGGAACCTGGGAAGCATTCTTCATTTCCAACAGCAGTATGACATTGATGCCCGAACTTCTTACAATTTATATGAAGTTCATTAAAATGGCTTGCTGCTCTTACAGACATTGCCATATCAACCACAGAGTAGTTAATGATAGCAGTGATTATTCTATAGTGGTCTGATACCTTTCTGCTCCCAATACTCTATTTTTGTTACTAGTCTTTGAGCAAAATATCTTTAAACATCAAAAACTGCAGTTCTGTATCTGTTAGAGACCACCTAAATATGCTTGTGAACAGATTTCATGCCCAGCTAAGGAAATTCAAAACCTTCATAGTGCTTAAATCTTATGGTTTGCATTCCTCAGGACCAAGAGGGCAAACCCAAGAGAGTGGACATTCATGACAACAAGGATGGCACTTACACAGTCACCTACGTCCCTGACAAAACAGGCCGCTATACGATTGGCGTGAAGTACGGTGGAGATGACATCCCGGCCTCTCCCTATCGGATCCGGGCATCTCCTGCTGGGGATGCTAGCAAGTGTTTGGCCACAGGTGAGTGTTTGACTCCTCTCTTTGCTGTTGTTTGTTCTGGCTGTAAAGCTGCATTCTGAGCATGGTACAGTGGATGGGATGGGTGTAGAAGACATGCTTGAGGCTTGTATAGTCTGGCTGCTCTTACAGAAGGGGTGTTCCTAAAGATAAAGAAGTTTCCACCCTGTGGGTGAGCAGGGATCTCCTGCAGCCTCTAGCAAAATCTGTCAGACTGCCTGGGCTGTTATAAACAGCCAGATGCAACAGTTTGATGCTTATTTTGGCATCAGTAAATCTAGCTGAGAATTTCTATGAGATTGATTTAAAAATAATTCATATGTGTGTGTCCACTGCATCATGCTCCTTGCATGGTGGGCATTGCAAGAAGCTTTTCATTACAAGCTACAACAGAATTATTTCTGAGGATGTCAATAGGTGGTCTTGTGCTTCTATATTAGCAAAGCCTGTTTAGGCTGGGTTTTATTAGTGGAGGTTTCTGCTGCTTTTTTGTCTGGTAAGATCAGCCCGGATCTGAACAGGCTTTTGGGAAGGAGAGAACCCAAAGATAAGATACTGCTATGACTCAAAAAATCATTGCTCCGGAGTAGGGGGACTCCAGATTTTCTTGCTGTAGGAGCACCCAGGTTTTAAAATGAGTGTTCATCATGTGGCTTTGGGCTGGTCACTGTGGCATGCTTCCACCTCCCAGGAGGCTGTGGCAGGGACCAGAAGTGACAGGAACGAGTTACAAGAATACCACTGAACATTAAGTCCCTTGATTGTAGAATAAATAAATAAAGTAGGTAAGGCCAAATTGAACAAGGAAACCTAATCTGTTGTTGTAGATCAGTGAGAGTGTGTGGGCATTGTGCAGGACCTGGACATTGTGCTGTTAGAGTGCACCTGAAGCCTGTCCATGAGCTGGCTGCTTTCAAGTTGTTTTAAACAGAAGTACATTCCTGACACAATAGAAGAAAAAAAGATATGATCTTTGCCTCAAAAATTGTTTAAAAGATGCCTTAATGGGTAAATCTGATACTCTTCCAAGTAACTCAAGTCACTAACTATTCAAAGTAACTGAGATGGAGATTACTGCCAGATGCCAGCTAAAATTTCCCATTTCCAAGAAGTGCTTCTGATTCAGTGCTGTAAAGCTGAAATACAATCACTGTAGGAGTAACTGCTGGAATACTGCCAAGGTATTAAACCAGCAGGTTCGTTGCCACTTGAAAATGAGCCATTTACCTGGTATCAAGTGAGGGTCAGAAGCAGGAGTGTTCAATATGTACCACTGCAAATAAGACATAATAGTTCTCATTTAAACACAGTGTTCTTCAAGATCTGATTGCTGCAATTTTGGCATTGTTGCATGGTGTTCTTTTTTTGGGATGTATGGCAGAACAGTGGAAAATCATTTGTGGATAATGGAGGAGAAAATGTGGCCATGGCTGCTACTGTGCCCTTTTATAGCTGCTTGCACAGGGAGGTTTATGTTAAAGCAGTGCAACCGAGTTGCTGGCAGAAGAAAGTGCCTTTGGCTCTGCATAAAGGAGTAGGATGATAAGAGTATGGGTTAATGCATTGCTTTCTTCAAACTTAGCTTTTTTCCTCTCTCTTCCCATCCAGCCTCTCTGATTGCAGAGGAGAAGGAGTACTAGTAGCCAGCTCTTGCATACCACTGTGCTGACCAACTTTACAAATGTCCCTTGTTGTACATCTGCTCCCAAAACCACATCTGTGGCTCCTTGGGACCAATGTCTTGGTGCCATGCTCCCCAGGCACCTCACAGGCGGTCTGCCTGGGAAAACTGTCTTGTCTGTAATTAAAATTGCCTTGTAGGTCCTGGAATTGCACCCACTGTGAAGACTGGTGAGGAGGTTGGTTTTGTGGTAGACGCCAAATCAGCAGGGAAGGGAAAAGTGACGTGTACCGTCCTGACGCCAGATGGGACAGAAGCTGAAGCAGATGTTGTTGAAAATGAGGATGGGACTTACGATATCTTCTACACGGCTGCCAAACCAGGAACCTATGTGATTTATGTCCGCTTTGGTGGGGTGGACATTCCCAACAGTCCTTTCACCGTCATGGTAAGCCACTTCTGCTCCAGAAGTACCTCCCACTCAGATTCCTGCTGCCGTGTTTTATGTAGCAATAGGTTAGCTCTGTGTGTAAATGTTTGCTCAGATATTTTTTAGGCTAGCAGGAGCTAATGAATCCTTGTTCCTTGCAGAGTTTATTTTGAGCAGGCAATACGATTAAGTGAAGTGGGATAGAAACCATCAGAGGATGAAGACTTGGCTTTTCTGAAGAAATTTGTTTTTCATTTCCTGACTGTGTAGTTCTTTTTCTCAATGATGTAAGGGTGGTTGTAATCAGCTTCTACAACTAATTATGTTGGCCATTGTCAGATACAGTGCTCTGCCTTCTCTGTCTCTTACTTTTTATTAAGTTGATCCCAAAATAAGGAATGGTTTGCTGACAGATCCCAGGGAAGCAGACTGTTAGCTCACACTTAAAAATTATTTGTAAGTGCTAGTTAAACTGTTATAGCCAAATTCTTCCTCCTTCTAATTATCTTCATTCCAATGTGCAGTACTCCACATTTAGCAAACAATAACCCGGCCCCCTGAGAAGCAGACTAGGTGCCTCTCAGGGCTCACAGAAGCTCTTCTTGTGAAGAACATCTCTTTGTGTTGGCAAAACAATTCCTGGTCTTGTAGTCTCAGCCCAAGCAGCCTCTGGTGCATCTTAGTCCCTGAAATCACTGGACTGTAGTTGTACTGAGTCCAAATGGAGCTTGCAGGCGGGTCCCTGGGGCCAGCAACTCTTGCTCTTTCTACCTGTCATCCTGGCAGATTGCTAGGAGTGTCTGGAGATTTCCTTGAGAGACATGATTCCCTTGGTCACTGCTCAAGGTTCACCACAGGAAATGCCTCTCGAGGTCAGGGAGCCCAATCCTGGCCAGCAAAAATTCCCACTTCCTAGCTGATTGATACAGAACGTGTTTGACTTGGGTGTCTCAGCTGGGGACAGAGAACACTGAAACAGCAGCAGTTCTGTTTTGCATTGGTTTTCTTAGTGGAGTCCATCCATGCAGAAGTTTCCAGTGGGTTATTTCATTAGGGTGGTTTGCAGTGGTGTAAATGGACATGAGGGGTGGGATGGCTGAGCCTGGGGGAGCTGTCTGCGTGGGTGTCAGTCCCAGCCACTCGTGTTGGGTTAATGGGAGAGATGGGAATTTGCAAGTCATGCTCTTGGCATGCCTGGTGAGAAGAGCGGCTGCGCCAGGGGAAAACACATTCGGCGCCTTGACGACGCAGTCCAGCTATGAATCAGAAGAATGGCTTTGCTGCTATGGCTGGACGTGGGCTGGGTCATTCACCCAAGTGCAGAGCCAGAGCAGCCTTCCCACAGAGCCGGCTCCCCTGCCTCCCAGCTGGCATGCCATGCTGTGCAGCACTCAGGGACTCTCATCTTAGGTTTAAGCCTTTCCCTTCCCTCACTGCATCAGTCCCATAAGCAAACAACTGATGCTCAATTCCACCAGTGTTCAGGGACAGCTTTCCAGTTCCCTCCCGAGCATCCAACAGCAGCACGTATTGGCTTTGTCCCTTTGCTGTGCCACTGGTGGCTTCCCCCAGTGCCTGTGGATAAGGACAGTTTCCCAGCTTTCCTGACTGGATCTGGGTCTTTGCTATGGCAAGAGAGTGGGAGGGGTACAGTGGGAGGAAGGCATTGAGCTGGAAGGAGCCATGTGTTCTGAGCTGTGAAAGGTGGGAATGCCTCCATACCAGACTAATATCTAGTAACAACTAACCTGCCTCTACCCCTGCCCAGGCTGTAGATGCAGATGATGTCGTCGCACAGTCGAAGGAGCCAGTGGGCACTTCCCCTCCTGGATTCCGCCCTTGGGTACACAATTTTTACATTTTTCAGCTCCCCATCTGTGTTCCATTTCAGATGACAGCCTGCTTCTTGGGACTGCTTGATCTCTCTGGTCATTGTGTTCATTCTTTCTGTTTCATCAATTGTTCTTGGGATCCAGACCTTGTTTTTTCTTTGCTGCTTGAAGGGAGTCTCCAAATAAACTCATGTAAACATGAAGAGGATCATTGCACCCACAGCTTCCACTTCTGAAATGTCTGCTGTTGGCAAAAGCACCCTGAGTGCACTGCTTTGTTTTCCCAGTAAAATCACAGTGTCTTGAGTTCAGAGTCGCATTGTGAAACTTGTTTCTTTTGTCCATTTTGTGTTGCAATCATTCTGCCCCGTTTAAAAATCACTTTCTCTTCCAGGCCTTAAGCAACTAAATCCTTTCAGATGGAGTCACTTTGGGTCTTGTGTGCACTACATTGTCTTCCATTCCTTTGTGTTCCATTTTTATCTCTTACTTTTTTCCAGCATGTCTTCCATCCGCGCCGTGTTTGATTTGCTCTGCTCTGCGGTGTGGTGTTGTAAAGGAGAGCTTGTCCAGACACTGCTCTGGTTGAGCCCAGTCCTTGGCTGGCTGCAATAATCACCGCACACTCTCTTCCGCTTGTGCTTGCAGTGGAGTTGCTCAGTGCTCATTTGACTCTACCAGCCTTTTTGAAGTGACCCATCTTTTTGCTTGCTTTAGGTTACAGAAGAAGCTTATGTCCCTGTCGGAGACATGAACGGCATGGGGTTCAGGCCCTTTGATATGGTTATTCCATTTGCTGTAAGGAAAGGAGAAATAACAGGTACCCGGAGCGCCTCTCAGGGAGATCTGTGCTGCTTGTTAGTGTGTTTATCCATTTGCAGCTAACAGACTGGGTGGTCTAGACCACAGTATGTGTGGGAGGTTTGTATCCTGCCAGCAGTGTAGCTGTTTAATTTCACATTGAGTGGCACCCGCTGAGGATGAGTAGGATATGCCCCTTCAATGGTTTGAGTTTAGTGAGGGGGTTTCTTTGTATTGCTGTGGCCTTCAGTGCTAGGCTGGGAGCTACTGCACTGTAGGGCCTGTTGGTGCTTTTTCCCTTTTGGGGCAGCTGCATGCATCCTTGATAAGCTCCAGTAGTTCTTTTCTGCAGTTGCTATAAAGCAGTTAATTATGCATTCCTGTTACATACCTTCTCCAGAGCAGGTGACCCTTCTACAGGTCTGGCAGCTGAGAGCATCGCTCCAGTAGCACCCTGGTTGCACTAAGCTCCTGCACACAAGGCCTGTGTCCCCTCTGCCCTCTAGCTCAGCAGTCCCACCCCAAGCCCTGGGCTGTCCCAGCTGGAAGGAACAGTCAGTCTTTCCTTTTCAGAAGTGCAGCAGAACAGGGAGCATCTGCTCTGAGGTAGATCAGCACTTTTTATGTGGCTTGCTGTGAAAAGCTCCATGGCTGCAGCAAACAGCAGAGAGCCTGCCTGCAGAGTTTGTAAGGTCACAGGACCATTTGCCAGATGTCTACCACTGCCTTGTATTCATGTAGCTTGAGCAGAAAACACGTCTGGTTAGTGTTCCCATTAGTCTCCTATTTGTGCCTGTGGGTAAGGAATTTAACAATTTAAAATGCTTGTTGAAAATGGCTAGACAATTCTCTGTGGGTGGGAGAGGGGAAGCAGGCAGATTCTCCTTCTGTAACTCCCATGGTGGCCTTTTGTAGGTGAAGTACACATGCCCTCTGGAAAGACGGATACACCAGATATTGTGGATAACAAAGATGGCACAGTAACAGTGAAATATGCTCCTACTGAGGTTGGGCTGCATGAAATGCACATAAAATACATGGGAAATCACATCCCAGGTAAGTCTGACAAAGCAGGCACTGCAAATCTGAGTGCAGAGTCCTGCTGATGCATCTGCTCCCTGGTGAGGATCTGTAGCTAAGTTGTACATGCTGTGGAAAGATCTGCCCAGGATATTTTACCATTCAGAGGCCCTTTCTCTGCAATCAGTCCAGAGAGAACTAAAGCAAAGGACTAAGTGCCAGCACATATGAGCTTTCATTGTGGTTTAATAGTACCAGCCAGGCTTAAAATGGATTTTGGTTTTGGGAAACTAGCTTTTGTGGTGTTTTATTATGGAGAAGAAACATACAATTTTCTAACTACTAGTTTTTCAGGTTGAAATTTACTGCCATAGTGATCAACAAAACTACTGGTTAGAGTGTGTGTTTATCCTTAAAACTGCATTGGCAAAAAAATTGCAAAACTGTGGGGAGAACTGACTGGCTAAAATATTATAGTTACTCTTTCCATCTGATTGCAATAAAATAAAACACACATGCATATTATGCTGTAGTCTTTCTTTCTTCCTGGCTGCTTCTTAACAAACAGAAACCACTACCTTTCATTCCATTTCTCTTCTTGCTTCACCAGCTGCCCAGTGGAAGCACCACCTCGCCTGGAGGCTGTGGCTGCCCTGTGGTTCTCTGGGCATGCTGGCTTTGATGGCTGGGCAGAAAGGGGCAGACCTGTAGAAGGATGTGTAGACATGACACAAAATATCGTTAGCAGTGCCTGAGACCGACTGCTGGTTCTGTTTGTACAGAAACATAGCATAACTTAGGCTGAAGTAGGAAACTCAGTGATGTGATACATTGGTGCTGCTTCAGTCTCTTCAGCACTTTATGGATGTAGCACTCCCATAGATGCTGACCTGTCTGATGTATTGGTTCACTAAGACCATTACCCTGTGCTGGGATAGAAAGATGATGTGCCGTAACGTTTCCTTCTTGAAGGCTGTCATGAATCAAACTTTTTACTGTCTCAGCTGCAAAATCTAACTTTGGACTGAAGTGCTATCTGTGCCTTTTTTTTGAAACCATTATTCATTGTTGGTGACTGTACTTTTTGTTCTTGTGCACCAGCTTAGCTAATCTGAGGCTGGCAAAATACATTTTTGGATACCCTTCAAATCTGTTAGTTCAGGTTCATTGAGTCAGACAATATGCTGTGCTAGTTCCTAATTCTGGGCTACCAAAATTCAGTGCCTGAACTGAAAGCCTGCTTCTGAGTCATGTTCTGATTTAATGTGCTAAAAATAAACTTGCAATGAACAAGCCCCTTTACAGCATCATTTAGGTTTATCTCTGGTAACTAGAGTAACACTTACTCTTCCATGACTGAATGTGGCACAAATTGTGAAAAGGCATCTTTTGAGGATGGAAATGGAGGCTTGTTTGGTTTTCAAGTGCACTACAGTCACAGTAAGGTTTTTCAGACACCAGGTAATGAGAAGGGCACTCAAGAACATGGATATCAATTCTTGTAGTCCAGACCACTCATCCTAAAAAGTGCTTCTTTTTGTTTGTTTTTTTTTCCCCCTTTAGAGAGCCCTCTGCAGTTCTATGTCAATTACCCCAACAGTGGCACTGTGTCCGCTTATGGGCCTGGCCTCATTTATGGGGTTGCGAATAAACCAGCAACTTTCACCATTGTCACAGAAGATGCAGGAGAGGGTAAGTCAGTTCTTTAAACCCCTCCTACCCTAAATGAGGAATTTCTTTGTAGTGTAATGCACATTGACTTTAATTTACATTCATCTGTCCAACTATGCATCTCTGATATGACACAAATGACTCATGCAAATATCAGGCTGTAACTTGCAGTAAAAACTGATTTATTACCCCTTCTGAGAGCAGTAGATGTACCCTGTGGTACAGGGTGCAAATGATTTGTTTAATGAAATATAAACTGAAAGCAGCTTCAATCTAGTGGATGATGACTGGGTGTAGAATCACTCTTTGGTAAATCTAAACACTGAAGAGAACTGTGGCCTTAGTGGATTGGTCGGAGCTGGTTTTGCTGCTGTCCTTTTTAAAGCACGCATCAAAGCTCCATTTTTGGTACCAGATACTGGATATTTCTCTTCGGACCTGGTGTTCACAAAGATTCACAGAGGTGCCACTCTACCTTTTTCCTAGGTGGTCTGGACTTGGCTATTGAAGGACCTTCAAAAGCAGAGATCAGTTGCATTGATAACAAAGATGGGACATGCACAGTCACGTACCTGCCTACCCTGCCTGGGAACTACAGCATCCTGGTCAAATACAATGACAAACACATTCCAGGCAGTCCATTCACAGCCAAGATCACAGGTATGAAGTTTAAACTTCTGGAAGCATTTCATATTAAAAATTAACCTCTGATAGTGTGGGGAACCTGGTTTGTGGCAGGAATTTTAAGTCCTCTGACTTGTTCTGCACTTAACCTTGTAATGTTTTGTGACTCATTTCTCTTTATGTATTCAGATGATAACAGAAGACGGTCTCAGGTTAAGCTTGGTTCTGCTGCTGACTTCATGTTGGACATCAATGAGACTGATCTCAGTCTCCTAACAGCCAGCATTAAAGCCCCATCTGGTCGTGATGAGCCTTGTCTTCTGAAGAGGCTGCCCAATAACCACATTGGTAAGCTCTGAGAGATTCCTATGATAGCCTTTACTCCAGTTTGTTTTGTTGTGCAAAATGACTGCCTTCTGTGCTCCTTCCTGGAAGAGTATTGTCCAAGAGCAGTTAATAGTGTTTGCTACAGTTGTCCAAAGACAGGGAAGTATGAAGAATGGCCTCTTGTCTTAGCTGGCCTGTGACATGCCAGGTTGCAATTGAAGAGGGTTTTGTCAGCTTATGTCAATGGCCTTGTGGTCCACTTGAGAGCAACACTCCAACAGGAGTAAAGAGACTGCTCTTCCAGTACTTCATTTCTTGGTGTGATTAAGGCATTTAAATCAAGTATAACATGAATAAAAACTGAACAAATTTCTCACATTTCTCTGCTTTGCAGGCATCTCATTCATTCCACGGGAAGTAGGAGAACATCTGGTTAGCATCAAGAAAAATGGGAGCCATGTACCAAACAGCCCCGTAACAATCATGGTGGTCCAGTCTGAGATCGGGGATGCCAGACGGGCAAGAGTTTTTGGACGTGGCTTGGTAGAAGGACGAACCTTTGAAATGTGTGACTTCATTGTAGACACAAGAGATGCTGGTTAGTTCCCTCACAAAGGGACCATGAGATGCTGTGAGATATATATTGGCTCTATGCGAGAGAACTGCCTCCCTTAGCATGCATCCACCAGGTCACAAGCTGCAAAGCAGCAGCTGCCATTAAACACAGTCATTGTTGTCAGTTATTAACCACAGACAGTGCTATTAACTTAGAATATGCTTTGTAACGTCCTGTCTTTGTTACAACCAACAGGGACTGTCACTGGGGTGGTGCTGGCTCTAGAATAATTTGGTATAGCAAGAAGGAAATGAGGAAGATTCTAATTTCCCTGTTGGTTTAATGTGGAGCCTTGGCTAACTTTTTAGCTTGGTAGATAACTTTTCAACATTAGTGAAATAAAAGGGATGTAGTCAGAAAATTTTAGGAGCTGAATGCATGCTGTGCCTCTGACTGATTAGGAGTACAGAAATGCCATTAAAGCATCACGCAACTCCTGTGTGCCCATTATGATACAGACCTACCAGCTAGTGCCTGCTATGGGTTTGCACTATTTTATGTCAGATTTAGAGAGGAGTTTTGGAAATCTGAGGCTAACTTATCTATATTGTAGGTTATGGTGGGATCTCACTGGCAGTTGAAGGACCCAGCAAGGTAGAGATCCAAACTGAAGATCTAGAAGATGGAACTTGCAAAGTGTCCTATTTTCCAACTGTACCTGGTGTGTACATTGTGTCCACTAAATTTGCAGACGAACATATTCCAGGTAAGCAGAAGCATTGGGCATATTTTAGTTAGTACAATAGAAGTATTATCTGGCTGACCAGTGCTCTGGAACTATGGGTGGGTTGTGTGATCTGGCTAGGACCATAACTCCCAAAGATTTGACGAGATTCTCCCCATGCAGCAAGCATCCAAAACTGTTCTGGTTACATGGATGTATTTGACTTGGGCCTGATTGTTAGTTGGGCGTAAAGATTCCCCTGTGATGCCCTACGAGTCAGAGGAAGCTTTCATTTCTGCCCTCAGTGGTGTGTGTAATAAGCAGAGGAGGAATGACTTGCTGTGATACTTACAGGCAGCCCATTTAGTGTGAAGATAAGTGGTGAAGGAAGAGTTAAGGAGAGCATCACACGAACAAGACGGGCTCCCTCTGTTGCAACAGTAGGAAGCATATGTGATCTGAACCTAAAAATCCCAGGTAAGCAACAATCCTTATCCCCAAAACCACAACTTGCATTTGTGTAGCATGGGGTACTTAAAGCAGGAAAAATACAAACTTCCGTTTTGTAAAGACATCCTTATATTAACATAGCTTAGGAAAGAAACACTGGTAATGTGTCTTTTCAAACAGTTAAAAATAAGCATAACCATGATGAACATATGGAGAAATAAATACTGGTGAGTCCTTAATTTGATTTATTCTGTGTACAGCAGGCTGGAGAATGGGTTGCACAGCTCACTCCAGCTCCAGGGTTTTAAGATCATGTTGGCTGTTAAATGTTTGTACTGCTGTCTGGAAACTGTGAATCATGTAGGCCAGGCTTAACTGGCTCCACTTACCGAGATACTTCATCTGCCTTTGTAGCACCTGGGAAGCTGCAGCTGGCTGGGTTTTCTGCTCAGAAGCACACAGGTAGCTGAGCATGCAGTGGGCATCTGCGTGCCTCTTCTGTTATTTGTACTGGGTAATCACTTGAGCTCAGGTCCTGCTTCCAAAACCCTTTGTCACTTTCTAATCGGCATTTTTTTATTCTCTTCTTACTAGAAATTGATTGTGCTGATATGACAGCTCAGGTAACCAGTCCCTCTGGGAGAAACTTCGATGCCGAAATTGTAGAGTGTGACAAAAACACCTACTGTGTCCGCTTTGTGCCACAAGAAATGGGGGTCCACACTGTGGACGTCAAATACAAAGGGCAGCCGGTGCCAGGCAGCCCCTTCCAGTTCACCGTGGGGCCACTGGGTGAGGGAGGAGCCCATAAAGTGAGAGCTGGAGGCCCGGGGCTGGAGCGTGGAGAGACAGGTGTTCCAGGTGAGTCCTCTGCTCTCAGTGGGCTATAGAACCTGCTGTGTTTTGATTAACAGGAGCCTCCTGGAGAAACTGCTAAGCAGTATCTCCCAGGGTGATGGCATGAGCTGCCATTCTTCAAATAAGCTCAAGTGTAGAACTTTACAGCCTGTTAGGAGGAAGGTGCAACCCAGCAGCAAACTTACTCTTGTGTGTGTTCTCATGTGCTTCAACAGCTGAGTTCAGCATATGGACACGGGAAGCTGGAGCTGGAGGACTGTCTATTGCTGTAGAAGGCCCAAGTAAAGCAGAAATCACCTTTGATGACCATAAAGATGGATCTTGTGGTGCGTCATATATAGTTCAAGAGCCAGGTATGTACTGAGACCAAATTCCATGGAAACAATGCTGATTGTGACTTTCAAAGAAACTAAGGACACTCACTGCTTCTCTTCTCTTTGCAGGCAACTATGAGGTGTCCATAAAGTTCAATGATGAGCACATTCCTGAAAGCCCCTACCTGGTTCCTGTCATCGCCCCCTCCGATGATGCTCGCAGGCTCACTGTCACTAGTCTTCAGGTGAGACATAAGGAAACATCTCTACAACTTACCACAGAGACTGATTTCGTCCTTGTTCTCCAAACCCAAAATGGTTGTCCTTTCTTCTTAGTAATAGCCTTGTCTTGGTTGGTGCTTGTTTTCAAGCTCATCTTGCAGCCAGAGAGATTTCTGGCAGCTGGCCCCTGGATAACTCTGGCTAGCCAGAGTTCAAAGGCAGAAGGCTCAGTTGAGCGTGTTACAAGTGGTAACACTTGGGAATTAGGAATAAGAGGCTCCAGAAATAGTACTGGAGGAGCTAAGACATGTTTCCCAAGCCGTTAGCTGTGGGAAGGACAAGGAGAACTGAAACTTAAGAGGTGTACCACCGGTGGTCATGCTGGTACCAAGTTCCTCATTTGGCACGTGCATGAAGAGCTGCATTTGCATAGGTGAAGTAGTGCAAGGCTGCATGACTGGGATATTGCCGCAGCCTGGCCAGGCAGACAGAGGTGGCCCCACCATGAGGTCAGCATGCAGATTTGCTCTGGCTGATGCCACAGAACCACAGAGTCACAGCTCAGATGATTCATGAAAGGTAGTGACTCTCAGAGTGAATCACAGCTTTGTAGCTGGTCTGGGCTCATCTGGTAACCTCACCATATAATTTGTGTATGTGTGTGGTTACAGGCATTAAAATACAAGTAACATTAAAGGCCTGACTGAAATCCCCAAAGCCAAAAGCTTGGATGTGAGACTGAGAATCTGTGTCTAAATATACTGTACCTCAGTCCTCCTTGAGTGGTGATTAGTACTTCAGTTAAGGCTTTTTTTGGTCATATCCCAGCTGTGATCCCCAGGAGTTTGCCCGGGCTGCAGGAATTCACCTCGGCTGTGTAAATGAACTGTGATAGCCTGATCCGATAGTATCTCTTCTAACCAGGAGTTACAAGGACGTTAATTAGTCACTGTGGTATTGATGTTTGCCTTGTGTTTCATTTAAAGACTCTTTGACAGGAATGCTCACTTCAATTAAGTCCTGGAGAGGCAGATAAAGCTGAGTATTCTGTAATGGAGTCCATTGTGAAGCATCAGCCTCTACTAAACCCACATCAGGGACTTATTTATACATTGTACCTCTGTTCTACTCAGTTGCATTTATTTCCCTCTTCAGGATTTAGTTGAAAACAAAATGAGGTAAAGTATGTTAAGTGTGAGGGATTACTGCTGGATAGCTGCATGGGCTGTGCTGGTCAGGGACCACTGTGGCTAAGATGGGGAGCTGCCTCGCCTTCCACCAATGGCCTGGCAGCACCACATCTGGTTTCGTGTTTTAAATTACTTTCTCATGTTTGAGACTTCTTGTGGTGGCGTTCTAAATGCAGCCTCTTGTGGCAAATATAAACATGCATATTACTCTTTCAGACATTTGGATTATCAGAGGCTTTTCTCTGAATGAATCTGGAATGAATGAATGTGCTGAAAATGGAGCTATAGCTTAAGCATCCTTTAAATCAAGTGCCTGAATACCGAGGACTGACCTCAGTGATAACGGGTGACTAGTATTGTAAAGCTGCCTCTCTTTGACGTGGTGCAATTGTCTGGCTTCCAAAAACAGTCTGTTACCATGGGAAAAGTCAGCCTAGCCAACGTGGGTGACTCCTGAATCAGCCACCCCCTAAAAGGGAGAGGAGCGTCTGATTTGAGAGTTAATGCAAGTCACAACTTCATGCCTTTTGTTAAAATCTAAAAAGCTCTCATGCTGAAGTGGTTATTTCCCTGCCACAAATCTTGTGCTGTCTGAAATGAAAGTTTGAATTTGATAATCTGACTGTTGCATTCTCAGGAGTCTGGATTAAAAGTTAATCAGCCAGCATCCTTTGCTATAAGGCTGAACGGGGCAAAGGGCAAGATCGATGCTAAAGTCCACAGCCCCTCCGGAGCTGTCGAAGAATGCCATGTGTCTGAGCTGGAGCCAGGTGAGCACAGCTTGATGATGATCAAAACAATTGCATGACCTCCAGAGCACTTGCTGCCACATAGGGAATTCAGTTCCTTTGACTTACGAATAGTGTGTCCCAGGGATGAGCATGTTCTTTGGAAGATGACTTTTGGGGTCATGAGCTATTCAATCAGGCTTATGTCCATGTTTTTCCATAAACTGACTGAGCCCCAACTTGTGTAAGTCTTGGCTTGCCACTGAACGTACAGTGACATTAGTAATAAATTAAATACGATGTGGTTGTTGAATTTAACCAGGGAAGAAGTTTATTTCTCTAAGCTATGCTTCGATCTTTGACTAATAGTTTATTTTTAACTCACACTCACTCCTTCACATGAAATGTCAAGGAAGCTGTCTATAAGCAAACACTACAGAAAGCTCAACACCTGTTTCAGCAATGAGCTTTTCTTTTTCACTTCAAGTCTGTATGAGTTATGGTCTGTACTATGAACAAACAGCAGCTGTCCAGCTGGGGGAGATCAGTCCCGCCTCTGAGTTAACATGCAATCAAAAATGTGAAATATCAGCAAATTGCTAAATGACTTCATTAGATAAAGGTGTGGTGTAAGAGCAGCAGACTCGGCTTGCTGGTAAGATTTGGCTTGCTCTGACCAGCTGCTTTTCTTCTACACACGGCTCCCTCAGCTGCCGACAGATTGGGCTGTGATTCAGTTTCCATGTTTAGTGCATGAGTGAGGCAAATAACCCTCAGACTAGATGACAGTTGAGATCAAATCCTAGTGAACAAGGTGAAAACACAAGCTGTAAAACCTTCTGTGATAAATACAGCATTTTCCTTCTTGAATACAAGTTTATCAGCTCATGTAGCTTAAACTGGGACCAAAGTATTTCAGAGGCTTTCAGAAGCTCAGATTGCTAATCAGCCCTGTGTTGGGTTTAGTTGGTGGTTTGTGGTTGGATTGTTGTCTCTGCTGTGTCAGAAGAGCCCATTCTCTGTTGCAGATAAATACGCTGTTCGGTTCATCCCGCACGAGAACGGCATCCACTCCATCGACGTGAAGTTCAACGGGAGCCACGTGGTGGGCAGCCCCTTCAAAGTGCGTGTGGGCGAGCCCGGCCAGGCGGGCAACCCTGCCCTCGTCACGGCCTATGGCTCCGGCCTGGAGAGCGGCACCACGGGTAACCTCCTCCTGCAGGCCTGCTGGCTCCTGCCTTTGACACTTACAGGACCCATTTCTAGGCACACTGTTACATGACTTCACCTGCTAAGGCAGCTGAACTAACCCACATTCTCTGCTGACCTGAGTGCAGGCTAATCTTGCTTTCTGGCATGTCTTATTATGGTCACTCACAAGTCTGCAACCTATACTGAGCCTTAACAAACTTAAAACTTCTGTAAATCAGCAACTGCAACACGCATTCACTGAACTGCTGGTTAGCAGCTGGGCTACAGCTCTGCTGGTTAGCTTAGCTCCACGTCGGTGGTCCCTTGAGCTCCAGAGATGCTCTGGCTCCCTTCCACACATGAACACAACGTCTGAGTTAGCTGTAGGGATGAAGGAATCTTGTTTAACCTGTGTTAATTAAATGGGTATGAGGGTGTATCCTGTTACCTTCCCTTTGGTGCTTGTACCTCTAAGAAATCTCAAGTGAAATGCAGTAGGATATGTAAATCCTAGGGAGAAAGTGGATTGGGAGTGTGCTATGCATGCTCCAGATTCAGCGTGAACAGTCTCTTGGAAATCAGGCACCTTGTTTGCTGTGCCTGCCTCATCTGATCGTTCTCAACTCAAGAATGTAGGGTTTAGGGTTTGTTTTTTTCTATGATTTGTGGCCCTAGTAAGTATGATAACATTCCAGGATATGCACTTTGGTTTATTTGTGTTCTTGCTCAGGCCACACACACAGGTAAATAGTAGTGTAAAACGAGTATTTTTCTCTCATTTTGTTCTGTGATGGCATAGCTAGTTCATTTTGTTCTATCCACTGCTGTCTCCTGTGGATTCAATTTCATACCTTTTTTCTCACTGTGAAAAAAAAAAATACTGCAGTTACTCAGTCAAAGCTTCTGCTGTTCTGGAGAAACCAAGCAGTTGGTTTTGGAAACGTGCAGATACACTCTATAAAATAAAGATGTATCTTGAGCTCCTTTAATAGGTGGAAACAAAAGCACTCATTAATACCAGCCAGTGATGCATCAGGGACAGGGGAATATTTTTTCATCTATAAAGGTGCTTGGGGCTGTTTTTAGTCTAAATAGACTGTTTAATTTCAGCAAAGCTGCTCTGTGCCTCGTTGTTGAATCCTAGCCACTGCCAAAAGCGCAGTGCCCTGGGAGCTGCCGAGCAGTGTTTCAGAACAATGGCCCAGTGTAGGGGTTTCAGTGGCTGAGCACCTGAAGCGTCCCCCTGGGAGGGCTGAACGTCTGCAGCCTGCAACAATGCGAGCCTTCATCTGGGGCACAGGAAAAAGCCGTGCCTCTGGAGCAAGAGCTCTTAGCAAGAAGCTGTGGAGCTTGCTGGCTCAGAGAATTAACTTCTCTCCAGTTGGGCAGGGCACAGCAGCCTGACCTCCTGGGCTGGTGGTGCCAGGGGATGGGCTGCTGAGGCACTGGAAGGTGGCACAGTCCTCTGTGGGAGCTGGGCTGTTCCAGCACTGTGACACAGCAACCTCTTTAGTGGGGAGGCTAGAAACTTCTCCTGAGTTTATTCCCACGTCTTCATGCTTCCATTGCAGCAGCAGTAAACTTTCCCATGGCCATCCTGATTTTGAAAGTTCCCGAGCACTTTATTCCTCCTCAAGAGTGTCTCATGTAACAGCCCAAAGATCATAAATACTTCAGGCCAGAGTCTGACAGTAAATTATTTGGGGGCTGAAAGCCTTACTTAATTTTTTCTTCTGTTGCTGGCATTGTGTCGTTGGCTTAGTATTAGCAGCAATAATTCAGCTGTGTTAACCAGATGCTGTAATTAAACAAGCTTTTGTTTCCATAAACTGCTTGGAGTGCTGTTGCAGAGAAGTTCAAACACCCATCTCCTCCAGGCCATCTCCTGCCCCTTGTCTCTCCTGCTTTCTTGTGGGCTCTTCACTGCTGATTTGCAGTCCTGGCAGCGAGACAGCTCTGAGCTCTCCCAAACTTAGCCATGCTGGAGCTGTGTGGGTGTGGACTCTTATGCCCAGCAGAAAAGCTCTTGTTTTCTCTCTAGGCCAGTTTTTTGGATACCAAATTACTTCCATTTGAGTCCTGAAGGGCTCTCATGCCCCCTTCTCCCACACAGTCACATAACCTAACTGGAGGAGGGAGCCAGATGAAGCTGGGGAGGCTGCCAGGGGTGCAGAGCTCCATTTGGGGCTGGCCTGTGCAAGGCTGCTGGGTGGATGTGGTGTCCCTCCCTGCCTGCAGCCCTGGGCAGACTGGTCTTGCACTGAATTGCCCCTTATTTAATGCCTGAGGCTGTGTGTGTAACTTTGGGTGTGAGGAAGAGTGTGTCTCACTGTGCTACATCTTTCTAGGACTGCAATCGGAATTTTTCATTAACACGACCAAGGCTGGTCCAGGTACCCTCTCTGTTACAATTGAAGGGCCATCAAAGGTGAAAATGGACTGCCAGGAAACTCCAGAAGGTTACAAAGTCATGTACACACCCATGGCTCCAGGAAACTATTTAATTGGAGTTAAATATGGTGGACCTAACCACATAGTGGGCAGCCCTTTCAAGGCAAAGGTTACAGGTAAAAAGCTAACTAGTACTTACTCTGTGCCTGAAGCAGGTCATGTCGTTCAGCAAAAACATCCTCCCAAGACAATGTGGTGTTCTGCTATGGATGCTCAAAACCATGAGAAGCAAAACATTTCTCCCCATCACCTCCAAAGTCTAGATGAGAGGTCTCAGGAGTAGCTACAAAAGCAGCAGTCATGGAGCTTGGCAGCTTGAATCAGGCATGGGCCATAAAACAGCTTTATGGGGTAATATTAAGTCCTGATCTAGTGCTAGGGTCTTGCACGGGTTGCAGGGAAATATGCCTTATTTACCCATTTCACCCCACCCTCAAAGCCTGAAACTTGCTCACCTGTAGCATGTGTTGCTTCTCTTGGTCTCATTTTGGTGAAGGTATCTCCTAGCCAAAGGTGAATAATGTCTGGGAGGCTCCTAGGTGAAGTGAGGAAGGCTGGTATCAGAAGCTTGTTCTCTCTCCAGCACTGTGTTTAAGCACAGGCTGAAGCTCATCTCTACTCTTCCCCCTGAGCTTGTGGACCCTCTTGTGGTGCCCCTAGCGTGGTGATGTTCGTGGGAGAGGGTGGCAGGGACTGCACTTCCCCCATGCTGGGACATGCTCTGCTTTCAAAATGGGTTATTGCAAAATTGCACCTGCTTTTCTGCCAACTCAAGTCATTTTTGGCATTTGGTGATTGGAGCACAATTAACTCTTCTTAAGCAACCCGCTTTGCTTAATGAATCCTGAAGTTCCTGTGGTCCTTTAGCCACTTGAGGGCTCTGGGATGGGATTGTTGCCAATGATGCTGGAAAATGTCAGTTTAAAAGCCCAAATAGGAAATTGCTCCTCTCCAAAAATGCATTATGGATGGAGAATGCATGCTAGTCATTAGGAGGGTTTCAAAACCTCCTTGTGAATGCTTTTCAGATGAGGCAGATCTGAATATCAGAAACCTTTTTTGTTTCCAGGACAGCGACTGGTTAGTCCAGGCAGTGCCAACGAAACCTCTTCCATCCTGGTCGAGTCGGTGACAAGGTCATCGACTGAAACTTGCTATAGTGCCATTCCCAAATCCACCTCGGATGCCAGCAAAGTGGTTTCCCGGGGAGCAGGACTCTCAAAGGCTTTTGTGGGTCAGAAAAGCTCCTTCTCTGTGGACTGCAGCAAAGCAGGTATGGATTCAGGAACCAGATGGGTGTTCGGGGTCGGTGGTTTAGCTGGGCATTTTTTTTCCCTAAACCAACTTGCAGAGTTAAAATTCAGAGCCTGAGGTAATGATCTGGTACTAAAGAAAAATGCTGAATACTATACTGTGCTCACCAAGTCAGTCCTAAGACACAGAGGGTGTGAAGATGCTAGTTCCTTTCCAAATGGCTTTGTCTGAGCCAGGTGTGCCTGAAAGAACCACAGGGTTATGGCACGAGAACAAACAGGTTGCTGAACTTAAGCGAACCTTGTGGTGCATTGTAGCATGTAATGCACGGTGTTCCTGTAACCTTTTGATGCTCGTCATCATCATCTGGGAGCTCTGTGGTGGGTGGATTACAGGCCAGCTGTGTCCACTGGCCCTTGCTATTAACTTCTGATGAAGTACTTGTAAAGCAATACCAGCTTGTTTTCACAAGCAGCACTGATGGCTCCTGTGCTCTCCTTAGTGGTAACCTGGAGTTAGATAGTGGCAACCTGTCATGTCTGGCAAATAGCACAGATAAACCCTCGCCTCTGTGAGGTTAAAAGCTTTTTAATATAAAACTCCTTCTTACACCAAATTCATCTGAGGTACGGCTCAGCTACCACTCTGTGAATTTAAATAACAAAATCCATGCGTTACAGAGCCAGTATATTGTGGTACAGCACACTGCCTTGTTTAAGCCCAGGGATGTTCACAGTTGTGTGTTTTGCTGTAGGTTCCAACATGCTGTTGGTCGGTGTCCACGGCCCTACAATACCATGTGAAGAGGTGTCTATCAAGCATTTGGGCAGCCATCAGTACAACGTCACCTACGTCGTCAAGGAGAGGGGGGACTACGTGCTGGTGGTGAAGTGGGGTGACGAGCACATTCCTGGCAGTCCCTTCCACATCTCTGTTCCGTGAGCGCTGCCGGGGCTCTGCCCTTCAGATGCAGAGTTGTACTGGGTGCAGCCTTGTTGCAAAATGCATTTTCTAGATACGCACGGCTCACGTTTCAATAGTCAGACATAAACTCTTAACTGTTTTTACAAGCATTTCACTTCTATCCTACTTACCAACCTAATGTCAATTTATTTAATATCTCCTCAAATTGTACCTTTGTAGTACTGTCCGGGTCACTGTTAATGTCTGGAGAATCATGTGGATGACTAGACACTAATTTCCCTTGCGGATGTTAAAGACTTTAGATGTTAATTAAAAACTGGAATTTGTCTTTGTAATTGGGTATCTTAACTACTGATTTTATTTGACTGGAGACTTTACATTTTAGTTATGGAATATGACTTGGGCTGTCCCCAGTTCAAATTCTTTTCTGTAAAGAAATGAGGTAAAACTGGTACTGTAATAGGTGCCTTTGTATACTTGATCAATTTTAACGCTTAACATTATAAAAAGCTATTATAAGTAGCTTTACCACTCAAATTTAAAATGTTTTTGAAAATGCTTTGCTAATGGTTTACATTTAGAAAAAGTTTCTTTTGTAGCAAACCAAAAGCAGACTGAAAATTACTTTCTGTAAGCTTTCAGCCTCTCTATGTTAACGCTTTGTAACTCTAGAGACAGGTAGCTTTTTGGCCATGATGCTAGTAATGCGGTTTTTAACGAGCTTGGGATGCTGGTGATGTTTCTGTAACTTTACAGGTAACCCCTCCCACACTCTTTTTGATTTAAGAACAAGCCCTGGGTTGGTTGGGTTAAGCCCCTGAACTTGCCAGGCCAGGCATGGCTGTCACCTGTGTGACCCAGAGTCGCTGCAGTCCAGAGCACCATGGTGTGTTGAGAAGATGAGCACTGCTTTCCCTGGAGGCTGCAGGCCAGGCCAGTGTCTGAGATGGGGCAAAGAAGCCATCCTGGGAATGAGACCCACATGTGCGGTGGGACACAGGGTGGGTCTGTGGAGTTACCAGTAATAGCAGTACCAATAATAGTAATACCAATGAACAAACCCCTCTTTGGTGCAAGGTGTTTTATTGTATCTCAGTCCAAGGACATGCCTGAAGCAAACTCCTGAAACCCCCTTCGTGCTGCAACAGGCATTGCTGAGGGTTAGGGAGTGGAAACTTCCTTGTAACTTGTCTGTTAGTCCCGGATTACTCCATACTACTTCCCAGGTGCATATCAGAATTGCTGTCAGCTGCTGGGGCTCTAGTAAACTCTCCTGATGACCTTAAACTCTGCAATTTGGAGAAGGTAGGATTTGTTGAAAACCTGTTGACGTGTCACTGTCCCTTGGGAGAAGTTCATGCTTATGGTTCTGTAATTATGTGTGAATGTGCTACTCTCCAGCACAGTTACTGGGAAAAAAAAGGAAGGTTGGGGGGTTTTTTTACTGTGCTTTTTTTTGTGCCTTAATGTGAAATGCTCACTACATTGTAAACTAGAAAGTAAAAATAAAATAAACTGGAATAAAATGCAGGATTGTAAAATTGTATCTTATAACTTATTAAATAGAAATGTTTGCTTCATTAAAATGTGCATGTTAAAAACAACATCGGATTCTTTTCATATGTAGTCAGTAAAGTTCAGATTGAAACTACTCCACACAGCAGCTTCAGGCAGACCAAGTAGCCTACAGACCGTGCAGGTAGCCATAAAAATTTGGGCAGAACCTCAACACCATTAATTTTTTTTTTCCCTGAAACCTTCTTTTTCCCCTTAAAACAGAATGGCAGAGGTTTAAGCCATACGTGTAAATGTGCAGGGTGGTGCAGTGGACACAGTTTGAGTGGAGCATCCACAGCTGTGCAGGTTTGCCCCTGTCAGAGCCCGAGCACGGTGCTGTGTCCCCGAGCTGTGTCTGGGCTCTGCTCCCGCAGCGATCCCGGACCCGCTGTTCCCCTGAGCCCTGGGGCTGTTTGCAGAAGGTGTCTCCCTGCACCTGGGGCCAGCACCTCCAGGAACAGCCATGGAAACCAGCAGATGTTTTCCCAAACACTCTCCTGCTGAAAGCCCCGGTGAAACCTGAGATGCAGTGGCTGCCAAGGACTTTCCTGCCCCAGGCTTATCAGATTATTTCCTTTTTATAGTTAACTGTGTTTCATTAGCCTTATGGTAAGTACGTCAGCCTGAGCCTCCTATTCAATGTTTTTAAACAAAATGGACCTGGATACAGCTGATGTGAGTAAACCTTGAGAGTATCCCACCTTGTGCTTGTCTGGCCTTCTCTTGCCTGTTGCCCCTCGTCTTAGTTAAATGACACCAGCTGAAACTGGCAGGAGTTGTCTGTGAAGTTGATGGACCCTGGTTGCTGCTGTGGTTGGGGTTACCTCCAGCAAAACCAACTCTGCCTGGCCTGGGCACTGATGGCTGTGAAGTGGCCACAAAAGTGACCTAAGGACAGCAAGGACCCACTGGTGATGATGAGAGGAGCTTCTTGCACGGTTGATTTTGGGCAGCAGCATTCTGCTACCTCCAGCAGCTCTGCCAGCTGAGGACTGGCTGTGTTGGGCACAGATCAGTGCTTGGGGGGCCGTTCTCGGCTTTTGGCACTTTGATAAAGGTTTCTGAGTGCGGTGGCTGCCTTAACAGCTGTGGGGCTGGGGTGTGGTGTACGGGTTCCTGGTGTCCCAGTGCCTCCTGCTGGGCAGACTTGTAATGGTACAAGATGTACTTCATTGTAGGAAGAGGACTGGCATCAGATTTTGCTTTTAGCTGTGGAAGTGCTTTTCTACCACTTCGGTTGAACTGAAGTTCTTTTTCTTTGGTTTTAGTCTCTCTCCTTGGTGGTGGTTTGCAGTAGGATTTGGCCACTTAGTACCTGTGAGTCCCACTGGGAATTTCATCCTTCCTTAGCAGGCCCAGGCTGTCCTGGGAGCACTGCCCTGGACCTGGCAGTGACGCAGGGCAGCCCCTGGGCAGGGCACTGCCACATGGGAACCATGCTGGGCCCCGTGGCACCTCTGGGAGGGTCACTGGCCGTCTGGCTGGGTGGTGGAAGGTGGATCCCTGCAGCACAGCAGTTCCCATGGGATGGAACTCCAGAGCATTCCAGCCCCTGCCTAGTACTGGGGGGAGCATTTGTACATCTCAGTGGGCAAAGAGAAGGGGTGCTGGAGCTGCTCACAACCCCTATCCGCAGCCTGTCCTTCTGATCCTGCAGCTCCAGTCTGCCCTGCAGCCATCCCTGACCCCAGGCTGGCTTTTATGATCCTGCCATACCTTGGGATCTCACTGGTTGCCCACTGGCCTTCTCCTTTGGTTTGGGGAGCTGCTGAGGTTCCCTATTCAGACCCCTCTAATCTGGCATGGCCTTGGCTCTGTGTTTGTGATGGCCATCTCTGCAGCCAGCATGGCAAATACCTCATTTACTGAGGTGTTGCATGCAAAACTGAGAAGTGCATTTCACCTTGTGCAGCTGTGAGTATATATAATAAATCAAGTGCATTTTAATTATTTTAATAACTTTTAAAATATTTAATATTTACATTATTTAAAATATACTATTTATTTTAATAATTAAATTTATTTAATCTTTACATAATTAATCCTTAGTTAAAATATTTATGTAATTAATCCTTGAATCATTATATATATGTGTAAAGGTGTTCTAGTATACTTAACATTTTTTTGTCCATGTTGCTGCAGTGATCAGTCTCCAGGCCTGTACAGAGCACTTTGTGTGTCCAGCCTGGAGCTCCCTTCACCCCCAAAAAGCCCTGACCTGCTCTGGTGTCATTAACAATGTGGATGCTGGGGCTGTTGCGTAGCAGGGCTCTGGGTTTGGTCAGATTATGCAAACCCTGTAATTACTTTTCCCTCTAATTGTCTGTTGAAAGTGAGATTGTGAAATTTTCTAATCTGGCAATTGCTTTTTTTCTCTACTCACTCTTAGCTTCTGCATTGATTTGTTTTAACCTTATTTAATTATTTTTCTAATTAATTTTTTACTCCACATTGAAATGGACTTGCACTGCAGGCAATGCACTTTTTTTCACCTGAAAGAAAAGGGAACAAACTATGTATAAATCACATGGAAAAGCCTATCCAAAGTGGCTACAGACATCACTTGACAGAAACTGGGATGGAGTTGCATAAAACTTAATTCAGGGAAAGGCACAATGCTTTTTTACACAGTATTTATTATTTGGTTGAGGAAAGAGTTTCCAAACCATTTGTTATTATGACAGCTGGCTGTGCCATGCTCTCCCATGAGCCAAATGAAACTGGTTTCCCAGTTTTGCTCTGCCAGGTCAGGGACAGCTCTGGCACCCAAGAATGGGTTTGCAAAGCTGCTGGCAGCATCCCCAGGTGTTTATCTGTGCTTTGTGCCACCTGGCTTGGAGGATCTTCTTTTTCTTATATTTTTTTCCTTATTTATTGCATTTCCTGTCCACATCCAGAGCAGCAGAAAGGA
This sequence comes from Bombycilla garrulus, assembly GCA_013400315.1. Taxonomy (NCBI): domain Eukaryota; kingdom Metazoa; phylum Chordata; class Aves; order Passeriformes; family Bombycillidae; genus Bombycilla; species Bombycilla garrulus. The sequence continues at coordinate 568,485 of VXBU01003841.1, forward strand.
GTGTGTGGAATTTTGCTGCCCACAGCAGCGGTGCAGAACATGCAATGGAGCACCCAGCATTGCTGGGACTAAACCCACTGGGTACCTGACCATTTCAGCATCAAACTCTCCAATCCTAAACTCCTCTAAACAAATGTTTATTTGTAAAAGTAATTTTTCCTTGTGTTACAGTAACTTAGAGCTATTCCCATCCCAGGTGCTTTATCTTCACAGCTCCATCTGAGCTGGAAAAGCAGCAGGGAGGGCTACAGCATTTTTTTCCTCCACGGCCTTCAGTAATGGTTAATATTCTCAGGTCCCTTTCACTGAAGGTTATCAAAACAGCCCTGCTGCCAGGCCCCCCTCTTGTGTGGGGCTGTTTCCACAGGGCCTCCTGAGAAAAGGCTTTTAAATGGCTTTTGAGAATTTCTCAGACTTTCAGAGTTAATTTTCATAGTTGTGAATTTATATTGCATGCTTAGAAGAAATATTGTCACTAAATCAGGCTGGATTTATAGCTCCTGTCGCTGTTAATTTGACTGAGATTTAAAGCACATTCTTTAAATGACATGAATGAAAGGCTAGTGTATATGATTTTTTTAAAAAAAATAATAGGAAAATATGATCTAGCAGGACCTAGAGGTATGTTTGACAGCTCTTTCCTGTGCTGAGCTGCCTTTCTGCAGGACCTTGGTACTGCAAATATTTACATCCCTGCTGAGCTGGAAGCCTGAGTCCTTTGGGCCCCATGGAGGAGCTGGCCTAGCCAGGGTGGATATTTCCTTCTGACAGTGATGTCCAGCTAGGGTGTTTTGTTTGGGGGGAGGGATTTTGCAACTGGCTTCCCAAAAAATGGCTGGGGTCAGGCCCTCCTCCCAACAGAGAGGCACAGAAAGCCTTCATATCTCAATGCCGGCATTTGCAGAGCTTTTCAGGGGAGGTTTTTTTGTTACTTTGCCAATATGGAAATTAATTCTTATAAATCTGTCTTCTCTCTACCAGAAAATTGCCCCTGCAAACAGTGACAGCAGAGACTCTATATTTAAAATGGCACACAAAGTATTTAACCTTGTTTCTCACACTGGCTGGAAAACCAGCCTGCAGAGAAAGGGCACTTGTGGTTTTATACCAGGTGAGAGTGCAGAGGTTGTGTCCCTGAACCCTCAGGATGATGGAATGTGAGCTAAACCCAGCTCAGGGAGGTTAAGGTTGGATATTAGGGAAAGCTTTTTCACCCAGAGGGTGGATGAGCACAGGAACAGGCTCCCCAATAAGTGGTCATGGCCCCAAGCCTGTCACAGTTCACAAAACTTTGGACAATGTTCTCAGGCACATGGTGTGAATTTTGGGGTTGTTGTGTGCAGGATCAGGAGTTAGCTTCAATTATTTTTGTGGGTCCCTTTCAACTCAGGATATTCTGTGGTTCTGTGGTTGCAGAAAGAGGCTCTGATCCAAACTGGTTGCAGGTTCCCCTGGCACTGTAAAAGGGTTGGTGGCATCTGTTACAGAGAGGGGATGGTGGCACTGGTGCCAGAACAGCCCCACATCTTTCCCAAAATCAGACACAAACCACCACATAGCAGAGTTACAGCCACTAGAAGACATCCCAAGGGGTTGGGCAGGCAGGAAAGGCTGTGGTCACCGAGCCAGCTGTCCTTGTATTCCTGGGGCAGGTATGGCAGGGACACCAAGGGGTCCCAGGGTTGGATGTGCCCTGTAACCTGCCAGCACCTGGTCCTGGGAGCTGCCACCTCGTGAGGGTCATCACAGCATGTTTCCCCATGTGGGCAATGAATAACCAGACCTCGAGCCAACAAAGTGCTCCCTTTTTATTGCAAAACCATTTAGAAACACAGCGTGCCCAGGGACTGCTGGGGGTCAGCCGTGGGCTGTGTGCAGTGAATGAAGACGTGTGTGTGGAGAACAGGGGGTGATGCAGGTCCATGAGCTCCCAGCTGAGGAAGGGGAAATTCCTTTTCCTTGCCGGGGCTGAGTTTGCTGGCCGTGCTGAGGGGTCTGGGTGTGGATTGCACGGGGATCCCCAGACAGCTGGGACCTGCAGGGATGCCACCAGAGGGGGCTCTGATAATAAAGAATTCGCGTGTGCCGGGCTCGGCCGGCGGGGCAGGAGACCTGCAGGAGGGAAAAACGCGTTATTGTGGGCGAGGAGCTGACGGGAGCTTACGGGTGCTTTCAACGATCCATAGACGGAGGCGGGGAAAGTGATTTTTTAAATTCTTTTTCTTTTGACTAGAGGCAGGAGGAAGATGAATGCTGCCCTCACCTCCTGCTCTCCATCTGCCAGGCTTGCTTGGCAGAGAGAAGCCCCCGCAGGAGCGCTGAGCTCCGGGCTACAGGGGCACAGAAAGAAGCTCCCCTAGAGCGCCACATGAGCACTCATGCCCCTGTCCCTCTGTTTTCCATGGCAGATGCTTGGCCAGTGAGTGGCCAGCTCCAGCCTGGGGCACGAGTGCTTCCCACAATCGCTCCAGAGGCTGGGGGAGCCATGAAAGAGCTCGGCTTGGGCCAGCTGCTGGTATCGCACTGGTAGCCTCTTTGATTCTTCTGCCTTTGATTTTGCTGTGAGTGCTACCAGCCCTGCTGTGTGACAGCAGCACGGCCCTTTGGGGGCTGCAGCTCAGTTGTTTGCTGCACATCTGTATGTGGCCAAACATCTGTACATGTGTTCATTGGTCTGGGGCGCAAGTCTTATGAGGAGCAGCTGAGGCAGGTGGGGGTGCTTGGCCTGGAGAAAAGGAGGCTCAGGGGGGACCTTATGTCTCTACAAGACCTGACAGGAGAGTGTAGCCAGGTGAGGGCTGGTCTCTTCTCCCAGGTAACAAATGACAGGATGAGGAAACAGCCTCAAGAAGCACCTGGGGAGGTTGAGATTGGATATTAGGTACAGACTGTGAAAGAAGAAACCAGGTGGGTGCCTGTGGGGTTTTGTGCCAGGTCTCCTGTGTCCTCATTGCTGCCAGTAGCTCAGAGAAGGCAAAAGGAGGTAGGCAGAGCCTTGCTCTGGGCCAAAGGCTCTCACCCTGTGGCGCACACAGAGAGGTGTCAGGGCTGTGGGTTAGTGGGGAGCAGTGCCAAGGCCAGAACATGAGCTCTCTTCAGGTGAAGATGGACAAACCCATCCAGCAGAGATGATGGAGGCTGTAGAGAAGAGGCAGTCCTGCTTTGGGCCGCTGCTGTGGGTTCCTGGTGACTTCCCTGACAAAAGACGTACACCTCCAGGGCAGGAAAAGCCCTCCTCGTGTGGGTTTCTGTGGGTGAGGGGCAGAGACACCTCCTGTAGGCTGGGGAGGGGTCTCTGTGGGCAGTGGGCACCCTGGGTCTGTGGGAAGCGAGGATGCCTCAGTACCATGCACTGGAGAAAGGCTTCCCAAGGACCCTGGCCTGAGGGACTGGGGGCCTTTGCACTTTTTGTTCAGCTGAACCCTCTCTGCTCTGTGCTCTCGCCTGAACAAGGGCTGCTGGGGAGGAAACAATTTTCTGCTTCTGAAGAGCCTCTTTGTTTCTCTCCCATCCATGATCTGAGATCTGGCTTGCATGAGACAAAGTCTCTCCAGGAATTCTGGATTCCCCGTGAAAAACTTCTGTTTGATCATAAATAAAACTCAGGAAGCCTTATTAGTCAAAAAGAGAAACTTTGTTCTGGCTGCAGAATATACTGAGGCTCCTGCAGGCTGGAACAACTCAAAAACCCCTTTGCAGTTGGGACAGCTGGGTAATGATCCCCTGGGTAGGAAATCCAGAGACAACATGAACTGTTAAATATTTTAGGATGTAATTACAATATTGTCTAATGAATATCTAGAGAGACAGACTGTGTTGACAGCAGGAGTTCGGGACACCTCCCAGCCCCTATCAAAGGTACAATGTGAGTGCAGATGCTGTCTCTGCTGTGAATCCCATAAAACTGTGTCCCAGCTCTCCAGGGAGGAGCATCACCTTGCATTAAGATGTCTCTGTTGGTCAGAAGCTCAGCACCTCTGCAAGATGAACCCTTCTTCTTCCCAAAGGTTTAAGGGCTGAGCAGGAGTCCATTTGGCATGGGATAGCCCTTGGGCCAGTGGGAGTCAGCTGTCATGGCTGCATCTCCTCCAAATTTCTTGTGCATCCCCAGCCAACTCACTGGTGGGATGAGAGACAGAAAATGCAGTGATTCTGTGTAAGTGCTGCACAGCAGCAGCAAAAACATCCTTGTGTTATCAGCATGGTTTTCAGCACAAATCCAAGACTCAGCTCCATGCAACTACTGTGAAGAAAATTCACTGTATCCCAGCCAAAACCAGCACACTGCTCTGGATCCACAGCCACTGACATCACTCCTGAGGCTGCTCTGTGGCCACATCTCTTATATTCAGGTGCTGGATAAAGAGCTATACCAAATATTGCAAATAAAGATAAATATTTCCAGTAAAACTTAATTGTAATTACATATTCTTCATGACTGAATGTGTCCATTATTGCTTTTCTGGAGGGTGATTTCTTTCTTTGTGCACTGTTCCTTTCTGAAAGCCAGGAGACAGAAACTGTTTACATAGAAGCTAGATATGAGGCCAGAGACTCAGACTGATTTCAGCCTTCACATGAACCATCACTGATGTCAGCCAGATGGTGGCATCTCTGTAAAAATCCCAATGTAAATGTTCATTCTAAATCAGCCTTTTTCCTTTTTCCTTTGTGTTGACTGCATCATAAGTGAGGGAGCATATGAAATTTCAAGTTTAATTGCTACTAAAATTTGGAGGATTTGTTGTCTGCCTTGCACACGGCCTCCTGGGATTATTTTCTCTTGATTTAGTTTCTTTCCTCAAATTCTTCTCCCTGAACAGTGGGTTTCACAAAGGCCAAACTGTTTCCTCTCCACAGAGCCCCTCTCACTCCCCTGCACTCCCAGCCCCTTCAGCAGGCAACCTGGGGTGCAGTGAGGAAGGGAGATGAATATTTGTCTCTAGTAACAGTTGGATTATTCCCACTCCCCAGATGCCATCTGTGTGACAGGGTTTGGTTTGCACTAAATGCAGCCTGTGGCCTGAGCTAGGAAAACAGATTGCTGCACCATTACATTAAATAATCACCATTTAAGAGGATTTTGGGCTGCCATGGAGATTTTTATATTTTTTTTGAGAGGGGATACGATTCAGTTCCATGTGAGGATGCTGAAATCAGATTTTGATGTGAATTTTATGACACTCTGTTGGCAGCAGTGTCACCTGGGATCCCTAGGATGTCTCACCTGAGGTCTGCAGATGGATAGGGGTGAGAACCATCATGCTGCCCTGAGCTGAGGCAGAGCAGAAAAGGGGCTCTCACTGCCTGTCCTTCTGTCTTTTCTTTGTCTTTCCCAAATCCTGTGGTGCTGTGATCAATTTAAACCCCTCACGGAGTAGCACTCTAAATTCAGCAATATTCTACATAGCAAACCACCAGGTACTGCCTCATGTCTGCTGCTTGCAGCTCTGAAGCATGAACACACACACAGAGACACACACAGATGCAAAAATGTCCTTTTAATCCTTCTGCCCCTGCAAAGGAATGGCAGAGCTCCAGAGCCTCTGGGAACACGTGGAGCTCCCTGCCCTGCAGGTGCTGCAGGTAAAGCATACAGAAGTATTTTAGCCCTGCAGTAGCTCCTTACATTTGTGACCAGTACAGTAACTACAGTATGCTGCTTCTAGCTGGTTTATTTCTGTATACAATGAAGAAAAAGCAGCCTGGAGGTTTAATTTGCCTTCTCACTCAAAATATTTTAATTTTAACAAAATATTAGGGTTTCTTTTTTTACCCACTAGATATTGCCCTTGCTGTGAGTATTTCTGCACAAGATCTGTTGGCATTCCTGTGTATTTCCATGCCATGCAGGAGGACTCGGCGTGCTCATGATCTCGATCGGCGGCTCTTTGGCCTCCTCTTCCTTGAAAACTTTGATCTCAGCCAGTTGAAAAAGCCACCTTTGACTTTTAACTCAAATTCTACCGGGAAATGGTCGCTCACTCCCAGCGCCTGCAAGACAGCAGCACAGAGAGTTGGAGCCACGCACACTCCCTCCAGGCTCTGCCTGCATGTGCAGTGCCTGGGTGTGGGGAGGAGGCGCGTGAGCACAGCAGCACTTTGGGAGTGATGCTCAGCAGAGAGCTGCTGGTACAGCACTGCCTGCACACTGCTGCCTCTGTGCTCTCGTGGTAGCCCTTCCCCGCTGCTGCAGAGCCTGTGCTGTGCCTACCTGCTCCTCGGTCATCTGAAATTCCTCCTGGAAATCAAAGATGTTGGCAGAGTGCGGCACCACAGCCGGGATGAGCTTCTGCCCGCTGACCACAATCCTGCAAGGAGCAAGGGAAGGGGGTGCTGTGATGGGGTGCCTGACCTGTGGCAGCCACACTGCACTGAGCTGCACAGAGGTGGCTCATCTCTGATGAAGTCTCTGCTGTGTGTGGTTTGTCCTTACCCATGGACTGCCCACCCAGAGATATCAGCTCCTTCAGTTGCCTCCTTTGCAGTGAGGCACATAAATATCTTGGTGTGCACTGGCCTTGGAAGCCAACATTAAATGACTTCTGTCTAAACCCACCCAACAATGCTGCAAATTTCAAAGCCTTGCTTTGGACACAAAAATCACAGGAAAACAACTGGAGTATCAGTGAAGTCCTGCTCAGACCCAGAAACTCATCCTCCAAGAGGATTATGGGCTCTAATAGCTGATGTACTCTTGTCCCTGCTGAGGGAACTGCAGTGGCAGTAGGATTTGCCACATGTCCAGGACATCATGCCCTTGGGTGAGGTGTCCCCTCCCCAAGCAGAACCTTGCTATGCCCTTGTCAATCCAAATTACAAACATAAGAGCAAAAGCCATGGTGCAAAGCTGGCACAGAAGGCAGCAGCACCTCCTGCCAGGTGTCTGCAGGGCTCCCTGCAGACAAGAAGTGCTGCTGGCTGTCCTGTCATCTGTCCCCACCTGAGCCACAGCAATGGCTGGTTTTGTGTAAATCATGCCCACTCTGCTCTGCCAAGGGCCTTGTGCTCCTGACTAGAAGCATTTGGATCCCATTTTCCCTGGACTCCGTTTTACCTTTGATGGCCTCAGGTATGTTTGTTTCCTCTGCTGGTCACTGACACCTTTTGATACACTTTTTCTCTCAGAGAGTTTTAACCAGTGGAAGGTTTGGCAGGGAGCCCTTTACCTGTCATAAGGGCATCTGGTGCTGTTCTTCACAGTTGTGTCATTCTTGTCACCAATTAGCCAGAGGAATTCAGAGTGAGTCCTCAGACGGATGTTCTTCCACTGCTTCTGGGGAACATAGCTACACCCAGCATTGAAGTCCCCCATGAAGATGAAGTTCTGGAAGGTAGAAGGGTTCCAAATGTAATCATGAGGACAGCTTTTCAAAAGAAGACCCATAAGGATTTTTATGGTCCATGGATGCAGTGAGGCTTCTACTTTCTGCTGGGTACATCAGGCTATGCTGATAGTAGTTTTATTAGGTGATCCAGTTTACTGTACAAAATGGGGAGAGCTCAATGAAAATACACCAAAGAGATACTGGAGCCCATTATCGATGGGTTTAAGGTTTCCAGCTCTGAGTAGTGAATAACATGGCCAGTGACTCAGTACCAAAGCTCTGTTAGTGACACAGATGTGGCAACCAACCTCGGTTTTCCAGCGCTGTTTGACATCTAAATACACATCATAGAGCTCATCAATCTCCCGCACTGCTGTGTCTGGTGTGGTGTGCAGAGGGATAATAGCAAACTCACTGACAGCTTCAAAACAAGGCAGAGGAACGGAAAAAATGTAATGGTTAAACAGAGAATGAGTCACAAAGAAACAGAGACTGACTTGTAGCCAAGGGTTTTTTCCTGAGGAAGAAGCAGCTTCTGCTCTGACCATAGACCAAGGTGATCTCTGTGGTTGCACAGTGAACTTTCTCCAGGCACTCAGGGCCTGAGGAGCTGTGTCAGTGCAGGTAAATCCTGATCCAACATCCCCACAGTCACTGCTCCCATGCTATGCCTGCAGCACGGAAGGCACCCACCAACGCACTGCCCAGGGCAGCAGCAGAGGCTTTCCCAGCAGGGCATGTGCAGGGCTGTGGGATTTCCCAGGGGCAGCAGCCCTGAAGGGAAAATGCTGCTCTTGAGAGGAAAGCAGTGTGGGGTCTGGCTGCAGCCTCTCGAGTCTGCCCTCTGACGTGCTCATGCCCAGCCAGCCTTGCTGCGCTGACTCACAGCGGGACAATGACTTGTTTTTGAAACCTCACCAGTTTTGGGAGACTGCAGCCAGATGGCAAAGGGCTCTCTGGAGAAGACATCCTCATCCCCAGGCTGTGTGTCAGGGTACTGGTAGGTTTGTTTCAACCATACCTGATTTTGCCTGCAGCAAAAGAAAAGAAAAAGAACAGGATAGGGAATGTCACCCTCATGGCTCACAGAGACACTGACTCCATGCTCTGACCTGGACCCCAGGCCATATTCTGGAATGGATACAGACACACTGGTGTCTGTGCTGGGATGATTCCCACATCCAGGCACAACCAAGCCCACCTGCACAGCCTGCACCTCTCCAGCTCCCTCACAGCAAAGCCACCACCATGCCCAGCCCACCTCCAGCGCTGTGCCCCAGAGGGCAGGAGGAGGGCTGGCTTGTTGGCAGAGGGGCTCACCCACCTGTAGATGAAGACATACTGCTCCTTGTAGCTGTTCCTTCCCAGCCTCTTGCTGGCCACGCACCTGTACTCCTCCTTGGGCCCCTTCAGCTGGCTGGAAGGAAAGGGATGCTCCTGAGTTTATTTCTGCTCTGAGTTTATTTCTGCTTATTTCACAAGGGGCTGAGAGTGAGATATTTTTGCCTGTGCGTACCCAGGGGTTTGGGCATTGCCTGCCTGGCCTCAGAGGCAGGTGGTGCAGACACTAAACCCATCTCAGGAGCTGGACCCCTGCTCTATCCCTTACTCTTCACTCTGCCCTCTCCCTGCTCATTGCAGCCTCGGTCTCTCCTTCAGCTGGGTATCGTGTCCAGCCAGCTGAACGCTGCTATTTCCTCTGGATGTCTGGATTGTCCAGGCAAACAATCCCTAATCTAAAGCAGTTCCGAGCCCTGCAGGAAGGTGGCTGTCCTGTTGCAGATGGGTGCCATCCCGGTGAGGGCATTTCCCCTTACTTTTTTTCTCCTTCGGGAACTTCTCTGCAGCAAATTGAATTTAACTTGGTTATACTGATTTAAAAATGTGTTCTGCAGTGGTCTGGAAGTGCCTTTGCTCCTGTCCCTCAGGGAGACTGCTGGTCCTTCCTTGACACTGGGACAGAGCCCAGATCCTTAGATTTTGCCCCAGTAAAGTGGCACTGAGCAGAGCACAGGCTCTTGCCAAGCAGCTTTCCCAATATTTGTCCATTTGCCCATGGCCACCCTACCTGGTGAGCTTCTCCACCAGGAGAGGACAAACACGGTTCTTGCTGTCCTTTATTTCCATCAGCAACATGATGTCACAGCGGGAAACGATCTGCAAGGGGAAGGAGTAGGAGGAAGTTTGCACATGCCTGGTTTTAGAGGATTAGGAAGTGGTTAGAAAGAAGTGGCTACAGGCACGGGGGAAGTCCTCTGTGAAAAAAGTGGCAAGCAGCCTGAGGCTGTGGGAGCACAGCAGGGGCTGGAATGAAATTTTCTGCATTCAGAGCTGCTGCACGCCCCAGCAGGAACTGGGAGAGGGAACCCGGCAGCAGAGCAGTTTCAGATTTAGTGAAAAACTTTGGCACCTGACCCTGAAGAGGAAGTGTGGAGGGGAAGGGGCAGCAAAAGCCACTGCTGTGAGCCTGATTCCACTCTGCCTCTGCCCCGCTCCACTCATCCCCACAGGAAGCACTCACCTGTCCCAGTTTGTTGCAGATTCCTCTGAAATAGCCCCTGGAGTCCAAAGAAACACCCTGTCTGAAAACGGGGTCCTGACACCAGGGGACTGAACCTCAAAGGAACGGAAGGCTCAGCTCCCACAGCTACTGCTGGGATTCCCCGTGGGAAAGTCCAGCTCACCCAAAGCCCAGCATTCTCAGGGGCTTCCCTCTGCCCCTGGTTTCGTTGTTCTTTAAACTTTTTAAATTTTTGCCAGGAAAAAAGAAAACCGTCTTTGCTCCCTGAAACTTATCCACAATTATCTAAGCGACCCCAAAATTCAATATATATTGCCCACAATGATGACAGTATAGGAAGAACGGTGTGGGGATGCAAAGCCAAGCAAACCACTCTTCTCTGCCAGTTTGCAATAAAAGGAATACAACCCAACTCTGTAGGGCCATTCTGCACACAGAGCCACCTCACTAACGCCAAGCCCCGTGCCCTCCCTCACTGTGGCATCTTGGAGGGCGTTTGCAAAGCTACAAGTCTAAAAGGAGGTTCTTTTTAAAACCAGGGTTATCTTCAGCTTTTGTGGAGGCAGCCTGATGGTGAGGGTTTGCTTACAGAAACTGGCAATTGGGTTTTTCAAATTTCTACCAGACTCTAATACGACGGATACTATTTGCTGTCTTGAGAATAGGTTTAATTAGACAAGAATACTTGAGAATACCTAGCACACAAGGAAGGCAAATAATGTATCACAAAGGAAAGCTTTGTGGATTCAAAGTGAAAATTATTTTTACATTTTGTGCATTGAGGTTTGCCTCCTTTCGTAACTCATTTTCCAAAGGAAACAGCAAACATTATTTCTGTTATATTCCCATGAAGGCTAAAATAACATCATACATTCTGTTCAACCACAGGCTGATTTTTACTTTAAGAGTACTATATTTTTTAAATTATTAGCTCTTTTTTTTTTTTTACTTGATATTTAACTGTGAAAGACAAACAAAGTGCAGGACTGTGCATCTAAGAAACCCTAGAAAGCTCAGTGTCTGTCTCATGCAGGCAAACAAACGTACCTTTACCACAGCATCGACGACTTCAGGTCTGGCTATTTTAGTTTCTCCAAAAGACCTCACATTGAAGGAGCAGATTTTTAGGCTCAGAGATGGGTTGAAATGGAAGAGTAAAAGTAAGAAGAAGAGCAGCATCTTCATGGACCTGGGCAAAATGAGTTGCTGCGAGCGTGCCTATAAATATGTATGTGTGTGTTTATGCATCTGTCCCTCTGTGGCTGGCTGGGAGGTCAAACCGAGCAGTCAGCTGTGTCAATCACGAACAGGAATCACCATTTCCTCCTTCCCCTCACTTCCATCTCCTAGCACAAAGCAGCATGGAGACTTTGAACTTCTGCCTGAAGGGAAAAGAGGCTCTTCTGAGCCAACCTCCAAATCCTGGCAGAGCAACAGCTCCACCAGAACCCAGCATCTCTCCCCACAGGGAGACACCAGTGTGGGAGGCTTGCTGTGACTGGGCACCAGCTGGCACCACTCTGGGCCATGCTGGACTAGGACCAGGCTCCCTGGGCCATTCCAGGCCAGCAGTCAAGATGGGGTGGACAGTGAAAAGGTCTGGGAAGCAGCAGAGGGGAAGACTGGGATTTCTGGAGGGGACCAGAAGCCCATTGGAAGGGACTGCCAGGCAGCCACAGTAAGATACATGAGCCCAGCACTGCCCAGCACAGGAGTCTTGGTTTGTGCATGTGAGTCTGGCTGGTGCTGTGTGGTGGAAGGGGACACGTGAGTTTGGCTAAAACAACACCTGAGGGAGGATGCTGCAGGTAGGATGGCTTGGTCCCCTGAGGTGGCTTTTGCAGGGAAACCACCCCCCTACCTCCTCAATCCTCCACCACATGTCAGCCCTCACCCAGAGACACATTTGTTGGCCCTCAATCAAGTTATAAAGGCAGGAGATGTTACAAGAGTTCAAGCCAAATGACATCTTTAAATGTCTCGAATTTCTTTCCCTGTGCTTACAGGGTGCTTTCATATCCTACTTCCTTTCTCCAGGAGCACCCAGCCTGCCTGCACCCTGCTGCCCGAGCAGGTCTAGATCCAGAGGCGCCAGGACATGGCTGCCAACACTGAACCAACTGAACAGGCTCAGATGAAGACAGCACAAAGCACAGCACATGGAAGGGCTCCCAAAGACATGGCACAGCTAGAAGCAGTGGGATCTAGGCTTGCTGGGGAGGCAAGGGAATGTGCTCCAAGTGTTGGAATGAGCACCACAGATCCCTTTTGGCACTACTGGAATTTGGAGCACTGGCTGCCAGCAAGGGAGATGTCACCACCACTATTCCAGGGTTTGCCAACCAACAGAGCTACTTGGGGAGTGGGCAGGTGATATCCAAAGTAACAGGGCTTAGATGGTGCTTCCTCTACTCTGGGACTCCAATGAGCTGTCCCCAGGCAGGACAGGCTCTGGAAGAAACTAATAAAGAGAGAGAGGAAGGAAAGTGACAGCCTTGGAGGGGTGTAAATCTCCAGCTTAACCTTGCTAAAAGTGCAGCCTGAGCCAAGCTGCTTGCGACAGCAACTGCAACTTCAGGGTCAGAGTCATCAAAACCCAGAACTTTCCCCAAAATCAGGCTTGTTTTGCCTACCCTGGCATCAAAGAGCAAGTGCTTGTTGTGGTGCCCATGAAGGCTCTGACCCTGAACCGTGGCTGTCAGTGCTGTGTTTATCTTTGGGGCTCCTGGCTTATCAGTTACCCCTTTCTCCTCCACTCCAGGATTATCAGGGGGACAAACAGCAGCCAGCTGGCCTGTTGGGGGTGACACAAGGGGCTCATGTTTCTTTCTGCAGCACTTTGCTCCCTGTTTACTGCACTTTCTGTGCATATCCTCTTCGCTCCTTATCAGACCATAAAACATGCCTGATATAGAACACTGACAGTTCAGGGCTGCCCTGCTCTTGCACAAGAAGCTGCGGGTGAAGCCAACACAGCCCGGGGTTTTAGTCCCCATTTGGAATGATGCCAGGTGAGCTACACCCCCTCCAGCTGAGCAGCACCCATGGAACATTCTTTAACAAAGCTCCTCCTCTGGCTCTCCCTGATCCTAGTGACTAGAGGCAGCTAGAGGCTGAGGGCAATGCCAATTTGGGCAAGAGCTCTGAGCAGTGAGTCGGTGCCGCCCAGGGCCCCTGGCTGGAGCTCTGCTGACAGCCTGTCCTGGGTGCAGGGGCCCTGTGGCTGCTGTGTCTCTACCCCTGGAGCAGCAACTCAGCCCTCCATGTTCCTCCCACTCCCCAAAGGTGCTGCGGGACGGACGGGGTGAGATGTGTCCCTGTATCGCATGTCTGCTCGGGGTCCCCACGGGACAGTGGGGTGTGAGGCTCCTGCAGCCACGTGGGAGTTTCTCCTCTCCCTTCAGGCACAACTACTTCCTTTTGGCTGCAGCCCTGGCTGCCGGTAGGGAACCTACGAAATTGTTTTTGTTGGCAGAGATGGACTGAGAGGATCTCTGAGGTTTCCTGTGCCTCCCTGGGAGGGCTGGAGAGAGACACTGCTGGGTCAGCCCACATCCCCTTCTGCTCTGACACAGGAAGCCTGTTCTGGGCTTGAAGGGCAGCAATGACTCACGGGATGCTCCATGAGGGGGGGAGCACCCATGGGGTGCTTGGGGCTTGGCTGAAGCTTCATTTCTTCTCTGTAGGAAAGACGTGGTGTCTGTGTGTGGTCAGGGGCTTGGCACTGCTGGGGACACCAGCGCTGCTGCGCCCTTTCCGCAAAGGCTGCAAAGACTGGCCTGGTCTGCCTGAGCCCCAGCCTGTTGGGGTGTCCCTGCTACCCCATCTGGCATCCCCATTAGCTGGTTCCCCAAGAGAGGAGATTGGCTCCAGGGAACCAGGGGTAGCATGGGCAGAGGTGATGCTGGGTGTGAGGGGCAGTGTGGGGACCAACACTCCCAGGCTGGTGCTCCCCAGGTGCCACCACAGCTGTTTTCTGGACAAGGGACCTCCCCTTCCTCGTAACAGGCTTTAAAGTGTTGCACATTTCTTAATTATTACCATTTCTACACAAATTGCCACTCCGTCAACATCTGCTATGACAGGGGAAGGTCCAGGAAGGGCCAGCCCCGAAGATGCCACCACCATAAAAGTAGGTTCCTTTGGACAAATGAAATTACCTTTGGGCTCTTGGTGACCTTATCACAACCATCAGGCAGAGTATTTTATCACAGTCTCCTCGACTTTCAAGTTAATAAGTAGCGAGCACTTGAGCCATTTTGTATTGCTAAAGTTCATAGCTGGGCTGCAGATCATATATGGTCATTTGGGAAGTGGTTTCAGTGCCAGTATAATGGCAATAACTATCCTGGTGTGACCCTCTGGCATTTCGGTGCAACGCAGGGTAAAAGTATTTGGTGTGCAAGATAATGCAGAATGTTTTGAATCAAATCTTTGATACTCAGTTTTTATTTATAATTCTGGAAGGTAAGTGTTCTACTTAATTACTGTCAAGACACAATTCCTTTGCTGGTCCAGGGCTCTGATAGGGTTTTCTTTTTCAACTTAATATGTCCGTTTTGTTCACCTAGTTGTTTGAAGCATGACAACCTGCCCACTATAAGGCAGTCCAAGGAAAAATGCCTCATGATGTTTTCAGTTTCTTGAAGGAGGCTGCTTTGCTGAGCTGTAGGAGAACAGGAGGTAAATCTGAAATACAGGCTTTGGTGCATGACGACAACATGAGGCTTTGAAGTTAATTCTCTATAAAGATATTGCAGCTACCAAACAAGGTTTCGTGTCAGTAAGTACACCCATATTGTTAGCAGTTAAATATGTAATTAAAATGAACTAATATGTGCATTAACTTTGGGCAGAGTTAACAAAGTATTATTTAATGCTGTTATTGGGCAAGTAGGTATTGCTTTATAATGTTTTAAAAGGCAGGAGCATTGTTCCTGTGTTTGTTCCAGGTTGTGCAATGAAGCCCCTGAAGAGTGACAGAACTCAAGGTGGTGTCCAGAGGAGTTATTTACCCCTGTGCTGGCCCAGAGCTGCTGTTTGCAAACCAGGGTGAGCCGAGATCTTACCCCTGTCCTGGGGAGTGAATTTTGGTAGCTCTATGTTATTTGTTAGCACTGCTCAGGGCAAGGCCTTCCTCAACAGCATCTCCCATGGTGGGCTCCAGAGCACCCGCCTGCCCCAGCGCTCTCCCATAGTGCCCTGGGCATTGCTCATGGATCGTGCCACAGGGCCACCCCTGTGCCTGTGGAAACAAATGGGGACAGTCACCCTGGGAAGATGATTCACCCTGCCAAGGCAGCGTGCAGCCACTTGTTTTGATTGCAAACACCACATGCCCTGGGGATCCATCACCCAGCAGTGGGAAATGGAGACTTTTCACCTAGTGGAGCAATTCTGTTTCTCAGCTTGGTGAGGCAGAAGCCGGAGTTCCCCACAGCCTTCCTGGACTGAATCCAGCCAGAGCTTCCACCTTCCTATGGAAAACAAGACTGTTTACATCAAAGTCTCGTGTCCTGGTTTCTGGGGCCATGCAACAGCTAATTCCGGTTATTTTTAATGTTTTTTTTTATTGTGTGGTTGTTCTGATTTAGAGATACATTTTGTTTCTCACTGGATCATAAGTCATTGTTGTGACCATTGTCTGTCCCGCTCACAGGGTCCCAGCTGTGCTCCTGTGCCAGTGGGAAGCCCAGCTCCTCACGCTGGCATTAGGAATGAGTAATTTTCAGCTGAGGGCAGCATAGCCAGTGCTGGGCTCTGACATGCCAGCAGCCTCAGAGGGTGACACAGGGGTGACTCGGTCCTCACCAGCTGCCACAGCTGTGTGATGAACTGTCTGTGGGCTGAGAAAAGAAACAAAACTCACGGGGCAGGTCAGTGCAGGCGCTGGCTTTTAATTTGGGCCTGCCACATTGCAACCACCCCAAACGTGGCCTTGCAGGGTCCTAAGGAGGTGCCCACGGAGCTGAAGCCTGAGGCTCATCTGCTCTCTGTGGGCACAGGGAGCCCAGCTGTGCCCTGCACTCTCCCCATCGTTCCCCCCTGTGCCATATCAGGGGCCCAAGGTCTCCTCCCCTGTGCTGGGACAGAGGAGCAGCCCCAGCCACTGCCTGGCCTCCCTCAGCACGGCTGGGACGTGCTGAAGCTGTGGCCTTGTCCTGGCAGTGGCTGCATCACCACCAAAAGAGACTCCCAGTGACTCTTCGCTGTGGCTGCACACTGAGCTTTCAGGAGTGGGTTCTCTGCTTAGCTCGTGCCATGTTTCAACACAAAACCACGACAGGTCTCTGCTTCAGCCTCTCTATTTTAAGCACCATCATGTGCTATGACTGTATCCAGGGGCATTCCCACCAGGTGGCCTGGAATAACCACGGGGTGGGTAATCCATCGGTTCGTGAGTCAGCACTGCCCTGCTGGAGTCCCGCGGGAGCCTGGGGCCACGAATGAGAAAGCTGAGCAAACAACTCTGACTGCAAACAATGTTGGAAGGTTTGTGAAATACCTCCCATGTCCACTGAGGTCACCTTAGCGAAAGCTCAGCTTTGTTTAGCCCAGTTTAACAAAGCTGAGAAAGAAAACCCAAAACAGGCTGAGCCTCAACTTTACCAGGCCACCTAAACCCCTTGATTTTCGGTTATAAATCTCTTCTGACAGTTCATGTTATCAAAGGCTTATAGTTATTGTAGTAAACTCTGACCTGGAAAACCCTTTACACCAATTACCTCACCTTCCCCAGCCTGCCAGACCAAAGGGACATCCTTTATCAGAGCACGGGTGGGGTGAGGATTTGGCCCAGTTTGCATTTACTCAGGAGCTGATCTCATTCCCAATTTAATTAAGTTTTCTCATAATTTTTTTTGGCATATTTTAAAGATACACACCAGACTGATACGTGGCCCAGGGAGAATGAAAGTAAATTTGCTTATAGCAAAAGGATTCAGTTGGCAGTTTAAAAAAAAAAAAATTGGAGCAGATTTTAAAATGCAAGTTGAAATGCATCTCCTGAGAGCAGTGTCATCTGTTGGGAAGGTAAAATATTTGTAACCTAAGTGACAGACTTACTTTTACACCTTAAATAGGAATTTTATAAGTGGGATGCTCTGATTTCACCCTTTGTGTCCTTTCCATGGGAACATCCCTGATCACAGCCCTCCCCCAGACCTGGAAACAGCTGTCCTCCATCCCAAGCTTGCTCCCAGGCCTCATGCAACGGGGCTGTGAGGTTTCCCTGTGGGGTGTAGCACTGCACTCTCCTTTGCAGTTCTACAGCAATTGCATCCCCTTTACATCCCTGTTGTATCCACCCTCGTGCCTCCTTGTTGTAACCCTGCTGCCGCCATACCACATTCCCTTTTTTACCCCTGTTGCATCCCCATGGCAATCCCATTGTAAGAGTTCTGTAGCCTCATTGCATCCCTCTTGGCTCCCTGCTGTGCGTCCCTTTCAATACCCCCTTTCACATCTCACGTGGTGAGGCTGTTAGCAATCATAACAAGAGAATCATCTTCCCAGGGTTAGGGTAAACCTAATCCTAACCCTGGTGTAACTGCGCTGCCCACGCCTCCCTTACACCCCCACTAAAGTCACATCACATTCCTCCGTTGCCACGCTGTGTCCCCTCTTGTACCCCCACACTGTCCCCCTAGCATCCGTGTTCTACCTTATACACCGCCTGCACTTCCACCGCAGCCCAGCTGCATCCCCCGCTCTAACCCCCTGAATTCCCACCAGAGCCCCGCTCAATCCCGCACCGCATCCCGCTCTCCGCCCCTGTTGCAATCCCCATGGAAGCCCCACTACTTCTCTCCCGCATTCCTTGTGCAGTTTCACTGCATCCCCTCTCGCACACCCACTGACGTCCCTCTACACCCCCGCTGGAGCCATCTTGCAGCAGCCCTATAACATCGCCCTTCGCACCCAGCTGGAAGCGCCCCTTTCGCCCGTGTCTCATCTCCCGTCACCCCAGCTGCGTCCCGCCTATCCCCCCGTGGCATCCCGCCCCGCGGAGCCGCATCCCCGCCTCTCGGAGCGCCCCGCGGAGCCGCACCGGCGCGGGGGGAGGGCGCTCGGCTC
>VXBU01003841.1:586633-659450 GCA_013400315.1 Bombycilla garrulus
CGGCTCGGATCGGCACGGTGAGGGGCGGGGGGGCGGGATGCGGGGCTGACGGTGGCAATGACAGGACCGGGGGGGAAGTGAGCGGAGCGGGGGCCGTTCCGGCGTCCGGATCTCCCCAGTCCCAACTGGGGGTGGGTGGAAGATCGCGAGCAAAGACGAAATCCAAGGAAAACATAAAAATGTATATTCAAAGATTTAATTAATTTGCCTTTAATTTCCCCCCCCTCCTCCAACAATTAATCATTTGGTGGCGAGAGGGTTGGAACAAGAGACAAGGTCTCTTTCAAAGCAAACCGTTTTATGACTTCAAAGGATTCTGTGGTCTCAGCTGCTGCCGTTCAGAGGATGCTGTCATTTTGCCGGAGGAGGATGCTTTGGAGCGGGGGAGCGGGGGGCTACGTGCTGAGAGAAGGGGCCGGCATGTGACCCCCGGATCCCCCTACCTCATCCCTGCCCAACTCTTTCCTACCCCCTCCCCAGGAGACGGCTGAGTCCGAGCGCACTCGTGACAGCAGATGTGCCGTGCATGCTCTGCTGCGCGTGTGTGCGGCAGGATGAGGATGGCGACCGGCTCCGGAAGGAGAATGGGCACGTTATGAATTTCTAAACCAGCAGCTGACTGGCAGCACAGCCTGCTTGGGTCATGCTTTTCATCCACCTTGTCCCCAGGCTGGTTGGCAGTGATGCTGATAGCTTGTCCCTGCATATTCCCCCAGCCTGGGGTACAGCAGCAGGGTAGGGACGAGCCCAGACTCTCTGGCTCTTGTTGGAGCCGTGTTGCACAGATACAAATGGCTCAGAGATGTACATTTGGTGAAACACTGCTGCAGAAATAATGATCACATTTCTATCATCTATAAATAAATTAAGGTTAAAGGGCACATTTCCTACTCTTGGCTCACCGGAGGCCAGATTAAGATTGAGAGCTGCCTGACTGAAAGACAGAGATTTTTCAAATATTAATAGATATTAAATTGCAGCTTCACTGTGATTAGCACCTAAAGGATCCCATAGCAAACCACACCACTGGGGAATCATAACAGTTGTTATGTCATCATTTATAGTCATGGCTGCAGATGATGCAAGGGTGAGGGAGTTTCCAAGGGAAAGGATTCACTTGCATGTTTTGGATTTTTCTTTTTTACATGGTAAGTGGTGTGAGTCAGGGCATTTGGGGGGCCCACCTCAGTCCCTAAGGTCCCTTAAAGCCCTCTGTTTCTGCAGTGGAATCTTAAACTGGTTGCTGCTTTTTCCTTTTCAGATCTTAAAAAAAATTTAAAAAATTAACATATGCCTAAATGTGCTGCTTAGCTTTCAGCTATCCACTGATCAGTGAGACATGGACTGTGCTGGGTGCAGGTGGGCTGAGCAAAACCCTGGGTGCAGTAGCAGTTGTGCAGCCCAGTCCTGATGAGCACAGCCCAAGACAGCCTTTGTGCCTGAATGTTGGCAGTGATAGCATACATGTGACTCCTGTTCTGTGAAATCCTGCCTGGCCTTCCTCAGGGCTGCCCAGTGCATCAGCTGCCAGTTTCCAACCCAAGGCCCTTCTGCCTTGTTTTGTGCCGTTGCTGCCTCTCTTGTGGGGCTTGGAAAAAATTAAATATACACTTGAGCTGCATTGTTGGGTCTTCCCCAGCCTCCCTGGAGTGACACACTGAGCTTGAAAGAAGAAAAATACCTTTGTCCCATGGCCTTGGGAGTGTCCCCAACATGCTGTCCTCTGTAGTGACCCACAGACCCCTTCCAGCTCTTGGCCCCTCTCTCTGCAGGTGTTGAGACCCTTATTTGAATCTGACACAGGGGAAGAAGTAGCAAACAAACGGCGATGTGGAGCATCCCCTTAGCATCTGTCCTAGGACCATCCCATTACCTGGGGTGCCTTTGGGGTATTTTGGGGATGCTCCCCAGTGGGGTGCAGGCTGTGGTGGTTAGTGCTTGTTGCCAATATAAGAACCAGTGCTCCTGGTTTGGCATCCTTTGCCCTGCCGTGTGTGCAGCATGCTCGGCGATATCACTGCCATGATCACACATCATTTATCAGAGCTGCCTAATTGATGTTTGCAAGTTAACTTATGAAGTGTGTGGAGATCCTTCTGAGAAGCAGTAGCAACACTTGGGGCCACTTGCTGTGACTTTTGATCATAGGGCACCTCAGAATGATGGATGAGCTGTGGTACGAGGACTTATGGCTGTTACCAGAGGGCTTGTTTTGTTTTTAAACCCACAGCAGCTTAAAAAGCTACTCTAGCTGGTAGCAAGGGACTGTGCTGGGGCCTGGGGTGATGGTGCCTGGTCTCTGTGCAGCAGGGAGGGTTATCATTCTCCAGTGGGCAAAGCACCTTCGCAGGGCATTGCCACTGTGCATGCTCCCACGAGGCTTTTGGTGTCCCTGCAGCACTGATGGGTGCAGGGGTGGCTTTATCGGGCAGGGGGTGCTGGGGACTGTGGTGACGGGGGCTGCCCCTGGCTGCACAGCCGAGCCTGCTGACATTTTCCTCCATCGGAATTAGCCATGGCTATCAGTGACGATGCCCTGCCCACGCAGAAGGAGGCTCGGCAGCGCCACGGCAGCATCCTGTCCCCCCCGACACCCAGCGGGGCCCGGCCGGGGCTCGCCGGGCCTGCAGGGCGGCACTGGGCTCACGTGGGGAGCGGCGGCTGCCAGGGCCCTGCCGGAATGCCTCGGCGTGATGGGCACGGCAGCCCCTGGCTGTCCCGGACCTGCGGCCGGCCCAAGGGGAGCTCTCAGGGCCTTTCTGCCTTGAAGCGGCCCCCGGAACTCACGCCGCGTGGCTCCGGTGCTCCTATTGTTCGTTCCCCGTGAATTTCACAGGCAAAATCTACCAGCGCGCTCAGGCCAGCGTTCTGCTGCCGCCCCAGTGATTTCCTGCGGCTGCGCTCCGCTCCAGCCTGTCTCACCCAGGGAAGGCTCCGCGGGGGGAGGTGAGGGGCACGGAGAGCGCTTGGAAAAGCACCTTTAAGACAAAGAGGAAGGGGATGAGAAGCAGCTTAGCTGGCTTTGTTCTAATAGCAGTAATCACCTGAAGGGCGAGCATGAGCCCGCGGCGCTGGGTCCGCGCAGCCCTGCCCGGGGCTGCTGGGCTCGGCTCCCGGCCGCGGCTCTCGCCACCTCCCCAATGGCAGCTTGCACTTTGCTCCTGCTTGGAACAAGTGCACTCAGCGGGCTTTATCGTGCAGAAGACCGTAATTACATAAACAGGGGAGCGGTTGGTCAGAAGGTGACTATGAGACGTCTTGAAGGGAAGCTGGTGGCTTAAATACCCCAAACTCACCGGGCCGCCAAGCCTGAAGGGAGGAGTGAAAGCAGGACTGCGATTTTGACCTTGTTTTTTTTTTTTTTTNCGACAGTGTTTTGAGACACTGCCGCTGCTCACAGCGAGCAGGACTTGTGCCGAGAGGAGGAGGGGCACTCTGCAAGGTAAGCTGGGCTTTTTAAAGGCTTTCTCCGCGTTTAGCTTTCTAAAAGTGGTGCGGAGGTGGAGGCAGAGGTGGTGACCCCGTGCCAGGGAGCGCAGGGGCTTCCACCATCCCGCGCCTTTTGCTTCCTGCAGCCTTCTCTCGTTAGGGGTCACCAGTAGGAACAGTGGCGATTTTCCGTGCTTAATTTCTGCCCTGTTTTAGTGACATAGCAAAAGGCAGCGAGTGCTCTAGGGTGGGCTCCCTCGCAGCCCTGCTCTCATGGATAAGGTTTATCGGTTGCATAAAGTGTTTATCTATGAACAAGCCATGCTGAAATCAGGGATCTTTCTACAAAATGTTAATTAAATGAATAATGACGTGTTGTTGAGGTTTGAAGACGAAAATGAGGTTTAGCTTTGTTAGGAGGTGCCAGTGGAAATATTTACAGTATTCCTCAAATTTCAGTTATTCTTGTTTTCCCTGGGGGAAGAGGGCAAATCTGGCAGATGCTTCACAGGTTCTGTAAATCGTTTCTCTGGGTTGTGTCTAACGTGGGGATCCAGCGTGATCCAATGTGACGGTGTCTGGGGGCAGGAGGCTGTGACTGTGGTGATTGTGTTCCTGTTTCATGGCATCACATACCACACACACATCGCTGGGAGTCTTGCAGGAAGCTGGGAAAAATCTGACTGTCCTGACACGGAGAAATGTGGAGGTGGTGATGGGGGGTGAGTAGCTGGTGGGAGAGCAGGCATTGAGGATGTTTCGTTTTACAAGTGTGGGACAGAATGCTAGTGCCGAGAAAGGGGGAGCCATGAGTTGGTTAATAGGGGGAATTAGAGATGTGTATGTGGCAGCGTTTAATCTCTTAATGAGAAAAATATATCCCAGCTGCCTGTGGGGAGAGTTCAGGGACAAACACGACATTGTGCAAGAGCTCACCCTTGCTCCCAGTGTCTGCACCCTTGCTGTCCCTGAGACTTGTCTGAAGGATGCTTCGGAGCAGGGATGGGCACCTGTTATCTACAGGAAATGCAAAAGTGGGGCAGAAGTTAGGATATGGAGGTGGGGATAAATTTGTTTCTGATAAGGGCTGGACACCAAAGAGTGCCCTGCCAAGTTGTTTCCTTCTGTTCCCAAGTCCATTAATAGGCTCTGCTTCCTTGATTAGTTGGTGCCTGTGCAGAGCGGTAATGAGAGCTGGGCTCAACCCGTCAGTTCTAGGTCAGCGTTTGTGTGCTGGGGATTTGGGATCAGGCAGGGGGAGAGAAGGGGGACAGAGCTGGATGCCTGCATCCAAAAAGAAGGCTGCCTGAAGCTGGCCCTGCCTGCACCCATTGGAGGAAAGGCTGCCTGCACTCATGGTGGGGGGAAAGGCTGCCTGCACCCCTCGGGGGCTGTGCTTCCTGTGTCTGAAAAGTGCCCCAAGGGCCATGACACCCCAGACACGTTCTGTGCCTGTTCGGAGCCTCATTCCCCATTTGCGATGTGCTCTTCTGAGAGGATAACATTGCAGTAGTTAGATCTATTAAGGATCAAGAAGGAATAGGTGGGTTTTAAAACTGAAGGAGACTTTGCTGTGCTCCTGAGTGATATCTGCCTCTTGCGGAGCTGCTTTCCTTCTCATTTGGCAGCAGACTTCTCATTTAGCAACGACTTGTCATAATTTCTGGTGGTTAACCTCAGAACTTTCCCTAAATGCATGCAGTTGAGGCCGAGCAGTGAAGAGCAGCATGGACCTGGATATGCTGAACATGTTTGTCATCGCCGGCGGCACGCTGGCTATCCCCATCCTGGCCTTCGTGGCCTCATTCCTCCTCTGGCCCTCGGCGCTTATCCGCATCTACTACTGGTGAGTGCGCGAGCCCTGCTGCTGTCCGTGTGCTGTGGGGGTGGAAGCTGTGCCCAGCAGGGCTGCACACACACAGGTCACAGTGCTGTGAGCAGAGCTGGCTGCTCCTGCCTCTAATGGCAATGACAGCAGGTGGCCTGAGGTCCTCCAGGGCCATGGCAGCTGTGTGCAGCTTTAAACATGTCTGGGAGAAGAAAATGGTATTTTCCTATTGCGTTTTGCTGCTGAGGCCTATGTCTGTCAGGCCTCTTGCTGTCCCAGGGGTTTGACTGTGCCAAGGGGCAGTTGGCCAGGCTGCCACTGCAGTGCCAGCTTGCAAGATGTCTCCAAACCTCTCTGGGTTGCTTTCCCCAAGGACAGGACTGAGATTGGGAAAAGCACGACCATTGCAGCCTGTCCACCAGCTTGGCAGCCGTGGCAGTCTGGTGACCTCCCACCTCATCAATGTGGCTGTGGTGTGGGAGCCCCTGGGCTCACATGCTCCATCCCAGCTGACAGCCTGCTTGGCAGGCAGGGACTTTTCCCTCATTAGTAGTTATGGATGAGGCTTTTCTCATCCTCTCTTTTTCTTCTGGAATGGAGCATCAGAGAAGATAGAGGGACGCTTTTCCTTATGCCCTTGAATCTTGTCCTTTCTGATACCAGGAGGCAAGCACTAAATCCTTCAGTCTTTCTTTGTCCCTGGAAGCCCCAGTGGAACGCCCTCTGGCAATTTTCTTCTCTGGGTTTGTTGCAAGGAAAAGCTGGAATAATTCCCTTCAGAAGTCAGGGCAGAGTCTCATCCTCCAGCATGGAGCAGGCAGCAGCAGACAGACAGCACGGGCAGAGCAGGCAGCATGTCAGGCTGCCCTCACTGCTGCTGGTAGATGGTGGCTCGTACAGTTCAGCTCAGGGGTGTTTCCAAATCCAAGTGACCTCCTGTGAGAGGAAGCTGTTTGTCCACCACCGCACTCAAGCGCAGCAATGGGATGAAGCCTTTTTCTAAAGGCACTTTAATTAGCAGCCTTTTAATCACAGCATCTGAGAGGGGAGGGAGTATGGGATGAAAACCCCAGTGATGGGATCATCATTCTGCAAAGGAGAGCAGGCAGTGTCACAGCCTTCTGCTGCCCCATGGATATCTGGATGGTGCTGGGTTTGGCAGTCAAAGTGGTTTATTTCTTTGGGTATATGAGCGGCTGGTGGTAGCCAGGGAGGAGGACCCTGGTGGACTGATCCCTGGAAAGCACTGCTGAGTGAGTGTGGTCAGGGGGAAGCCTTCAGCAGCTGCAGGCAGGGGTGCAGGACAGGGCAAAGGAGGTGCAGGGTCTGATGCTGGGAGCCAGGCTGAGTGGAAGGTAGAGAATGCCCTGCTGCCTTTGTCCTCTTGGGGTTGCAGATAAGGAGCTGAGTGAAAATGCACCGTGGGCAGCTTGGTCTGTGTTTGGGTGAGGGAGGGAGCGTGTGAGCAGGGGTCAGAAAGACTGTCTTTTTTGAAGGGTGTGGTCCCCCCATCTCTCTCTCTTCCACCATTTCTGGCAGCAGGGGTTTCTTGCAGGAGTAATTGCAATGCACTGTGTGTCATGGGCACCTTTTTTGTTAGGGACAGTGGACGAGAAGCATGGGTTTGCCCTTACTCTTCCTTTTCTATTGTCTTCTTTCCAAGTTGGGTTTTTTTGAGGGGTGAAATGACTGTGTTTCCCCATCAGCAGAGGCAGGAGAGGTGCAGGCAGCATGTCATGCTGCCCTTCTCTTCCAGCTCCATGCAGCTCCAGCTTTGCAGCACTGTTCCTGGGAGGTCCCAGGGGAAGCTTCTCCCTTCTTCCATAATTCCCTGCCACCTCCTACTCCTCACTGCCAGTCTGTGTGTCCTCAGCTGTTGCAGTCAGGGGTCATGCAGGGCCCCCCTCACCCAGGGGCTCACTGCTTTCCCTGCCACTAATGCGCCTTCCTGCCTGACAGGATATGCAGGGCTGCCCCGCTGACCCCAGCCCTGCAACCGCTCTGCCTGTGCTGCGACAGGGGTTAATCAGTTTAGCTGCTGCCACTAAGTGAGTTAACACCTTGTGAAGGATCAGTTCAGCTTTGCACAGATTATTTTGCCTTCTGCTGAATTGATCCATTAGGATCAGTTGCTAAAAATGTTATCATCTTGCCCATTGGTAGTTCACACGAGTGCCTTTGAGGCAAGGACTCTTAAGACACTTATTAGGGAGAAATTCACCTCTCCTTGTAGGACCAGCACAGAGCTGAGATGCTGCTTAAGTCCCACTAACTCCCTCGAAAAAGGGATTATGCTAAAAGAGGATTTCACAATGCATAAGCTTTGAGTGGGCAGAGAGGTAGGACAGTCCAGTGTTGGTGACCTTGCTCTTGTGTCTTAAATAAACTCTGCTATGGCATATAAAAGTACTTGCCAGTGTCTTGGCCACCAGGAGTAGCCCAGTAGTTGTCCTGACAGGGGTTATATCTGAGCACAGGGGAAAGGCAGACAAAGGACCCCGTTCTCTGCTGTGGGCTGCACGTAGACATCATGTGTCCAAAGTGTCACCGATAATCTCTGGCCAGGTCCTTCTGGCCAGCAGTTTTGCTGCATCCTCTGAGCAGGCTGCAAGCATGTGCTGGCAGGAGCTGTTTGCCTCTGCTTTTAGAGGAACAGCCTTGGGGTTAGCCTGCTATCTTCTGAGGTGCTGAACCCAGTGAAAGGATGGTCCACTGCAATCCTTTGTGTGTGTATAAATACATTTTCAAACGCTGTCTAGTTGGTCCATGGGAATTTGTTTTCTGTGGTGCTCCAGGGTGACATGGTTGTTTTGGCTGGGGTCTGATCTGCTTGTCTATGGGGTGGTGTCTATGGGACGGTGTCCAAATAGCCCTGTGACAGATCCACCTTAGGATAAGGGAGAACTGTCTCCCTTGTCCTCCCCATCCTCTGTGCTGCCTTGCCACGTGTGCTGCCTCTCTCTCTTAAGTCTCTGTCCTCATACCAGCCTTTGGGCATTTTCTCTTTTACCGTTGTTATTTTGGCCCATTTCCACTGCTAAATGAGTTACTTAGGGTATTTTTTAAAAGTTCTTAACAGACAGAGTGTCTCCACAAACCATCTGCAGTGCAGCCAGCATCCAGTACTACACCTGTCCAGGGACCAATGCACGGGATTAATCCCAGTAGTCCCATTATGGCACCAGTGAGAGCCCAACCTAATTTGTCTTTAGTAAGCCAACAAATCTGTGGCTCCCTTCAGACTTGTCACCTGGTTTATATTGTGCTGGGCCCTGGCCTTGTCTTTCTCACTGGTGTTTTTTCCTTGTTTCCAGGTACTGGCGCCGAGCCCTGGGCATGCAGGTTAGATATGCAAACTACGATGACTATCAGTTTTGTTATTCCTATAGAGGAAGACCTGGGTACCGACCGTCCATCCTGATGTTACACGGCTTCTCAGCCCACAAAGACATGTGGCTGTCCATAGTCAAGGTGGGATTCCATTTGTGTCATTACTGAGAATTCATGGTCCTGGGCTTGGGGGCAGTGGGGAGTTCCCAATGGTTGCATGCATGGGATGGGATGACTGCTGTAGCATGCTAGGAACACGCTGCTTAGCTCCATTCCCATCGCTTGTAGCATCCCTTCCCCCCTATAACATGCAGAGCTGCAGGGGAAGAGCAGTACACACCTGCTGCCTCCATGGGAAGCAAGTCTTGGCCATGCTGTCTCATCATGTCATCCTCGGTACATGAGCTGACTTATTCTGGTGCACAAGCAACCAGGGCTGCCAGG
Organism: Bombycilla garrulus; assembly: GCA_013400315.1. Taxonomy (NCBI): domain Eukaryota; kingdom Metazoa; phylum Chordata; class Aves; order Passeriformes; family Bombycillidae; genus Bombycilla; species Bombycilla garrulus. The sequence goes on from VXBU01003841.1 coordinate 595,665, forward strand.
AGGAGGGTTACCCCCCTCCTGCTCCCACCTGGGCTCCCCACTTGCCATCCCTGGGCCTTGCAGCAGTTGTAACTGCACTGTAACCACCCCTGGGTTGTTTCTTCAGTTCCTGCCGAAGAATCTGCACTTGGTATGTGTGGACATGCCTGGGCACGAGGGCACGACCCGCTCGGACTTGGATGACTACTCCATTAGTGGGCAAGCTAAGAGAATACACCAGGTAAAGCTCCAGTGTCACATCACCTCTGCAGAGGGATGAGGGATGTGAGGGATGTGGGGACGTGAGGGATTCTAAGCCCCGTGAGTCTGCCTTGTGTGGCCTCACTCCCTCCCTTCCCAGGCAGCCAGAGCCACCAGCCTCAAGCTTTTGAGTGGAATTTCTCTAATGACCTGACCCCATGCTGTTGTTTCCTCTCTCCTAACAATGCTCCTTCTGCTCCCTGCCAGTTCGTGGAGTGCATCAAGCTGAACAGAAAGCCCTTTCATCTGGTTGGCACTTCCATGGGGGGAAATGTTGCTGGTGTCTATGCGGCTCAGTACCCAGAAGATATTTGCAGCCTGACCCTCATCTGTCCTGCAGGTGGGCAAGGCAGGGGAGGTGAGACAGGGAGAGGGCAAGCAGAGGCCAGTGCAAAAGCCCAGGGCAGTGCTGGAGGCAGCATAGATGTGTAGTGCAAAGCATTTAGAAATAATTTGTATTTACACTCTGGAAATCTCTGGCAAGGCACAAGAGAAAATTACCTCTTTGTGCTGACTACTCTTCTCCAGGGGTTTGGCATTTGCCCCACTGTGCTTTGGTTAGAGCAAACGGGACAAGTTCCACTCCAGAGGAAAATGCCTTTTCCCTCGGGATGGCAGGCATTTTGCATGGCGTGTCTGCAGCCTCAGTTCAGGAGAGGGAATCAAGACTGCAACAGGAATGGCCTCCCCATTCTGGCCTCCTGAAAGCCCTGGTGTGCTGAAGGCCTTGGGCTTTGGGAGCTGGAGAGCTCTGACCTCCCACCTTTGGGTGCCTTGAGTGGGAAGAGCACTTCAGGGCTGGGCACAGGTCAGCAGGGTGTCCCCTCTATCCCCTCCGTCCCCAGCATCCCCTGGACAGGGGCTCAGGGAAGCCTGGGCATGACAGGCTGCAGGAGGGACAGCGGGCAGGGAGCTCCTCTGCCAGGGAGGCTTTGCTGCATCCCAGTTGTCATAGCAGCTCCTTTCCTCTCCCACACAAGGAAAGTGGCTTCCAAATAAGCGCTGAGGAATGAAACAAAGCAAATGTTACCTAGCTACCAGGCTCTGGGGGCGTCGGGTTCCCACTCCCCTCTGGGAGAGGTGTTGACTGCCTCTCTGGCTGCTTCTGCATGTGAAAGCTCTGTGTGGGGGCTGCAGAAAGGTTTAAATTGCTGGGAATTTTTCCTCAGAGGTGGGTGCAGATAGGCGTGCTGTAATTTTCTGTCCAACCCTGTGCAGTGGCAGCCTGGGCACTAGTGTTTGCATCCGATGACACATAAAAATAAGCACTATAGCTTTTGCTGAAGTCGTCGTGCATGCCTACACCTCATGCCATGCCAGCCTGTTGGTGGTGGTGCCAAGTCCTGGAGCAGGAGGGAGGCTGGGTATCTCTGGATGCATGTTGAAGTGGCTGTATGTACAGATGTTTTCTTCCCCTCTTTTTGTAAATTTTTTTTTAAAGAGTGAGCAGGCAGGAAGCCAGAGGCAGGGATGAGGGAGATCAGTACAAGGATGTTTTTTATTTGGGCTGTTTGGGGGGGATCTCATCTGGGTTTCAGCTTGTTCACCCTTTCTCATTTCACCCAGGCCTGCCAAGTACCACTGACAGCAAGTTCATCAAGCAGATGCGGGAGCTGCAAGAGTCCAAACACATTGACAGGATCCCTCTGATCCCCTCGACGCCCGAGGAGATGGCAGACATGCTGAAGCTCTGCTCCTACGTTCGCTTCAAGGTGCCACAGCAGGTCAGAAGCCAGCGCTGGTTGTGGTGGCTGGGAAAGGGAGACTTGGAGGTGGTGAGCAGGTTTGCTTCTCCCTGAGCCTGCCTGCTGGCAACTGAGGCAGTGCTGGGAGTAGAGCTAGAGCTGCCAACCCTGCCATCACCCAGGTGAGACACACCCAGCCCCATCCCAGCATTTTTCCAGCACTTTCCCTTCACACTCTCTTTTCCAAGCTCCCTCTGGCAGTCTCTGCTGGAATTCCTCCTCCCATGAAGTTTTTGGCAGCAAGCTGGGGTGTAGAAGGGTTTTTTAGTAAATATGCCTGGCAGGAAGCATTAAATAACTAAGGCAGCTGTTGTCTGCTCTGGAGGGGGATTGTTTGCTGCTCTTGAAGTAGAAGTGATGGAAATCTTAATTGCGTCATTGTCAAGTGAGAGGAACTTGGTGAGGGGCTGGATACTAAACTAGTTTTCCTTAGGAAGTCTGGAGTGAGTAGATTGGAGAGTAAGAAAAAAACGTAAGACCTTTTGTGATTTTGGCAAAAGAATACAAGAAGGAAGAGAAGTGCAGTCATGGCTGAGGTGGCTGCTGGCCAGGGGCAGAAATCAGGTCTGCATCATGAAAGACAATATTACTTGTTGCTGAAATATATGTAGCTGAAGTGTGGTTTCAACAGCCCCACATGCTTAGGAAGAAGCTTGTGCTGGGGCCAGACTTGCTGGGGAGACAAGGGCTGCTCTTGAGTGCTCTTGGGCATGCTCAGCCCTGTTCAGGGCATGGGTCCCCTCAGCAGCTCTCCTCTGCTTTCCCTGCAGATCCTCCAGGGCCTTGTTGACGTTCGCATCCCACACAATGAATTTTACCGGAAACGTAAGTGCCTGGTGGCAGCCTCCTCACTCACTTTCCAGCAGGATCCCTGGGGTGTGGGGACCAGCTGTTAGCAGCCCCCATGTCCCCTGCACATGGGTGGACCCCAGCATCCCCGTGCTGTCTTGCTGAGGGTGGGAGGGAGCAATGTCATTAACAGGTTTGGGGACACACCTTGGTCACCGATAGCAATGCACTGCCACCCCCACTGGTGATGGGGTTGCTGTTTCACCCTCGCCCTTCCATAGGTAACAAGTACTATGAAGAGATGGTTTGGCTGAAGGTCCCTCTGCAGCTGGGCTTGGTGGCAGGGCAAGGACAGCCTGTCATCTCTGCATGGGTTTCCCAGTGAACAGGACTGGCCCACAGGGCCCCCTGTGAGAAGGGAAGGTGAAACATCTCCCTCTAGGACTGACTCTCCTTTTGCCCCACTAGTGTTTTTAGAAATCGCGGATGAAAAGTCGAGGCACTCCCTCCACGAGAACATGAGCAAGATCAAAGCACCAACACAGGTCATCTGGGGAAAGCAAGACCAGGTAGGCAGCCCCCTGCTCATCCCTCACAGACCCGTCTCCATCTGTGCCTGTGCCCACCCACAGGGGCACGGTGGAGGCTGTGCTGCTGAGCTGTGCACTGCTCTGCGGGGAGCTGGCGCACGTGTCTGGGTCCCCAGTGGATTTAGACACTCAGCTCAGCAGGGTGATAGGCAGAAAGCTGACAGCCAGCTTTCCAGATGGAGGAGAGGGCAGTGCCAGGGCTGGGAAGTGCTAGGGGGCAGGTAAGGGGTAGGTGCCAGCACCGAAGCAGGCAAGGGCTGGGAAGAAGAATAAAGCATCAGCAAAGAGAGTTGTCCTGGCAACTGGGAAGAGACGTGCTGACTGTGGGCAGGCTTCAAGCAAAATCTTAGGGTTTGTTTCAGAGTCAGGAGTGGGAGGGAAGATGTGGGAGGAAACAAGTTGCAGACATACAGAGGGCTCTATAAATGCAAAGATGCAAGTGTTTGCTTGCAGTGATACCTTTGCATTGAGACACCAGTCAGAAAGCATACAAGAGAGTTCCCTGCTGCGTGCTGAGACTGGCACCATGCAGCCTCCCTGCCCTGTCCCCAGGGAGGGTGCTGCCATCACAAGGACTGTGTCTGCGTGCCTGCTCCACATCTCGGTTGGAGCCCAGCAGGGTTTCTGCAGTATCTAGCAAACCCCATCTCTGACTGTGGCAGTGACAGTTTTTTCCCTGCCATCCAGGTCCTGGATGTTTCTGGTGCCAGTGTTTTAGCAAGCGCCATTCCAGACTGCCATGTGTACATCCTGGAGAACTGTGGGCACTCGGTGGTGGTGGAGCGGCCCCGCAAGACAGCCAACCTCATCCTGGAGTTCCTGGCACTGCTGCACAGCATAGACAACAACAAGAAGCAGGCATGAGCATGGCAGGGAGCCAAGTGCCCATGCCAGGTTAAATTGTAAAGTACTGCAGCTTCGATACGTTCTCAGGGATCTTGTACGAATTGGGGTCAATGTGCCAAAGTCCCTGAGGAAGGCAGAATCACTGATACCTAAACCTATAGCACCACTGGCACAGCAACCTGGGGTCATTGAGCAACCTCCATAGATGCAGGAACAGAAGCAGAGTATCTCCCTTTTCTACTTAGAGGTAAGGTAGAAGTGAGCTGAAATCACCCAGTGCTCATTACACAGCCACCCATCTTACCTGGGTAACCAGCACGTAGTTGTTCATGACATTTACCTAAACTATATATGAAATGTAGGAAGATACCTGGAATCCTGGACTGAGACTAAGACTTAAAATATTTTTACTACTTAGAGTCCATCGTGTTGCATGTTGCTGTGCTGTAAGAGAACCCCCAAGTGCTCCAGGCATCTGCTTGAGTGCTTTTTGTGTAGCTCCTTATCTCATGATTTATACAGAAAACAACTGAAAACTTCATGTGTGGAAGTCCAATGACTGTGTGTGCAAAAATGTTTACACTCTGAGTGGGTTTTTCTAAATCTCTGAATAGCTCCTGTGTATTTGTAATGCCTTAACGTTGCCCAGGGTGTGGTGTCTGTGCACAGCCCACCTTGCCCAGGGTTGGTTCTACCTGAGGGTGAACACAGCCAGTGACAACGAGGTGCAGGCAGCAGCTTTGCCACCGCTGTGGGATGGGGGCAGTGGGAACCTCCCAGGGTGATTCGGCCCCTGAGCCCGAGTCAGCAATAAGCCTATGGCCAGGGTGTGATTCAGCCACCTCGGGTGAACTCTTGTCTCAGCTCCTCTATCACATCGTGCTGCTGAACACCTGGATGTAAATAACTATTTTCTTAATGAATTCTGTGAATTCTGCAAAAGCCAGTGCCACCGGAAGAGGCGTGGGGGGTGGAGGGGGCTGTGTGTGTGACCAGCGCAGGGAGTGGTGAGGAGGGGTCATCTCGCCCTCGAGGGGCTGGGCGGTGGTAGGGAAAGGTACAATGTACTTCTACATCCTCTCCATGATTACAACTCCTGACCGAGTGAAACCACCGGTAGAAACAGGCAATACAGGCAAGCTGCACTTTACAGCCTGCAAGGTGATGTTCAGGGATGGATCCTGCGCCTCTCCAGGTGTGGTCCCGCACTGCCTGTGCCAAGGACAGAGCGCTGGTCCCAGTCTCAGGCAGGACCAGTGCGTGCTGGAGGGCAAGGCAGTGTGTGGTGCCCTTGAAGGCAGAGCAGCAGGTGGCTGTCACCCCTCAGTCACCCCCAGCCCTCCTCAGGGGGTGACTGGGTGCTGTTAGAGTGTCCCCCCCAACTGGGAACACAGGCTTGTGGTGCTGGCAGCTTCCTGAGGTACTGGATCTGTACATACATCTGAAACTCCCTGTCAGCTTCTTGGCTCTTTTTAAGAGAAGAAACATTGTTCTTTTAGAAAAATAGAAATTTGCTGTTAATTGCTGGTTATTGTTTCTACTACAGGAGTTGATTTAAAAAACAAAAATGCTGATAGTTTTATGTGGTAAAAGCCAGAAAAGCTTGTTTGGTATCTATATGGTTTCTTATGCCACAGATTGCTGTATGCAAAGGATTTATATGGCTATTAAAATCTAGTGATTTAAGGAGTCCATGGTGCAATGACTATTTTTTCCTTTGAAGAAGGTGGCTGTGGTGTGGGATGATACAATGGTCTTGCTCTGCTGCTTCTTTCCTCCCCACATTTCTGGGAGATGCAGGTTTTGGCTCAAGGAATGTTTCATAACAGAAAGAGAGATCTTGAAGATCCAGAAGACTTAAGTCTCATTTCTTCAATGACAACACACACTTTTCCTTTTTTTTTTCATTTTATTAGGAGGTGGTGGAACCAAACACTCAAGAAGGAAAATAAAACCTCAATGGGCAAGGGAATGAGGTTTTAAGCACCAAGTTTCTTCTTAAAACTCTTACAAGCATATTAAATACCAATTTCATCTATTATTGCAAGTCTTACTGAATTCATACACTGTGCTAGGAATAGCATTAGATCAATTTCCAGGCAAAAAAATATTTTTATTTCTCCTTTCCCCAGAAGGCTCTTGAGGCTCAGCAGCTGCATTGTTTGCCAGAGGAGCTGTAGAGAGGGCTGAGGAGCATCTTCCTGGCTTCTGATCCCCCTGCCCAAGCCCTTCCACCGCTTCACTGCAGCAGTGATGCATGCATCAAGGGGACCCTATTAATGATCACAGCACAGAAGTGGGAGAGAGCTTCTCCCCCACAGGTAGGGGCTGAGGTTGGGGTTGTTCAGGGCATCTGCATCACATGTTGCAGCCTCTTGTAGTTCAGCAATAAAACCCCTCAGGTCTGTACTGGAGGGGCCCAGACTGGCCTTGCAGCAGTTGAGCCTACTGGAGAGGCAGAGGTGTGAGCTACCTGCACACACACCTGGCTGCTGCTCCTATTAACCCTCACTTCCTGCTGGGAGCCAGAAAAGTCCCACACCAAACAAGGCTTGCTTGGTTTTGGCTGCTGTCCCCTTGGCACTGACCCCCAGTGAGCCCTGGTCACCATCCAGGTACAGGTGTGTCTCTAGGCTGTGTCTCTAGGCTGGTTATGGGGCTTGGGAAGGGGCAGAAGCTTCGGCTCCTCCTGGTGGGTTTTTGTGTCTTGAGGGCAGAACTGGTGGAACCGTAAGGAAACTACTGGGTCCCAGTTGTGGCAAGCCCAGGTACTGGGAGCCTGCGTGTGGCCTGAGCATCCTGGCCCAGAGGGAGGGAGGAGGTGTGCTTTTGATTTGTTGCCCCCTGTACAAGTATTGCTTTCTTTGTAGCCATGTGGCTAAACCAGGTCTGTGCTGGGGCTGGGTCATGAGGCTCATGGAGATAAAAGGTTCACTCAAAAGCTGAGTGGGGAGTAGGCCCTCGCTTGTTGTGGGTCTTGATAAGGCTGTTGCACTGTATCCTGAAAAGAAGCTCCACAACACAACAGGTCTGGTTTGAAATAAATCTAATACTGCCTCTGAGCAAGCTGTTTTGCTACTGAGCATCCAAGTCTGTGGTGGTACCTGCCTCTGCAGTGTCACTAGGAGCAGGAGGGACAGAGCTGGTGGCAGCCAAGTACCTGGGTACTTGCTGTGTGCCCAGTTGGTGCTGAAAGGGAAAATGTGATGGCCTTGAAAAATGGGCCTTCAGGGAAACCTGGGCTGGGTCCTGTTCCACAGAGCTGCAGAAAGATGCTTGTCTGCAGTGGAAAAGCATCTTTCTGCCTTTCTTTCCCCAGCAAAGGAGATTAATTAACATTTGCTACCTTGTGGGAGGGTCTCACCAGCACAGGTCTGCTCAGAGCATCCTCTGAAGGGCAGAGTGATGCTCAGGGGGTCTGGCACTATGGTTTGGGTGATGCTGTGGCTGTTCCTTGCTCTGGCAGGCCGTCATTCAGCAGAACCTTCCCTGACCCAATGTGTCACAGTCCCCTTAAACACATTATTTTTCTCATGGAAGCCTGGATGAGAGTGCCCTGGAGCATGGCTCCCCTCACCCGCTGTGGAGGGGGCACCAAAGCCCCAAACCCGTGTCCCTGAAGTGACGGAGGGACGTGTTTCCTGTGCTGCCTGTGGCTGACATGATGCAGGTCCCCTGCCAGGACCCTCCAGCTGAGACTTGCAGTGAATGCAAGAAAAAACATACAGGATCTGGCAGGGGGTTAGGGATTGGTTGGTTTTCCTTCTGGGAGGCCGTTTTCCGGACAGGAGCCTCTTGGGGGCGGTTTGGGACTGTTCATTGAACGCTCGCTGAGCCGCTAGCAGCCGGTGACTTCTCCCTGCCATTCATTCCCTGCCCGACAGCGCTGCCTGTCTGCTGCCTCTGCCCGCAGCTCCAGACACGGAGAGCACACCTCCGTTTTCCTTTCACACGGAGAAGACAGGCTCCTAGGCTGATAGGAATCTTGCTACGGCTATTTCACTATATCCTGGAAAGAGGCTCCAAAACACAACAGAGCTGGCCTGAATAAAAAAATCTAACACTGCCTCTGAGCAAACTGTTGTGCTGCTGAGCATCCAGGTCTGTGGTGGGAGCAAATAGCCATGAGCAGGGTGCTGTGACAAGGGCTCGGGCTGCTGCCAGGAGTCAGGCACAGAGCAGACAGTGCCATCTCACCCCTCTCACAACCCCACTCTTTCCCAGAAACCTCCACTTTGCTCTGCAGAGCAGGACCCACACCCTGGAGTGCTGCTCTACTGATTTGTTTGGTTTTGTTTTGTTACAGGAAAGCTCTGTGTGAGAGGGCAGGTTTTTGGCAACAGTGCTGGGGTTTGTTCTTCCCTGTGGGTTTGCAGAGCATTCCTTGGCCCGGGCTCTGGCTCCTCTCTGTGCAGGTGCCTCATGTTCCTGGATGGATAATGCAAAGTCCTCTCAAGGGACAGGCACATCCAGCTGCAGGGGAGGCTTCACTCAGGTCTGCCATGGCCTCTGTCACCCAAGCATTGGGAGTGCCCAGGAGAGATTGAGTACCAAGTCAGTGTTTGTCTGTGCACTGAAGGAGCAGCCTGTGCTGCTCTAAAGCCACTTCATGGCATAGTGGTAGTGTAGAGCTGGGAGAAATCTTCAGAGACCATCCAGGCCATCCCTAGATCTTCTCCTGCATGAGCCCTGAATGTTCCCACTGGTCTTGGACACTCCAGCACAGTTCCCCAGGAGCTGATGGGCTCAGAGGGCATCCTAATGAATAGCCTGAACCCTGAACCTGTTTTGAAATTTAAATTTATTACTTCTCCTATACCCATTGGATGCTGGCAGCTCACTGCAGCTCCTTCTTTCATGTTTACAAAATCTCCTGTGTCCAGAATAAAATCCTGCAGGCTTTGCCAGCTGCTCCTATACCTGGAAGGATAGCGCAGGCAGCTGGGCACAAGATCAGGGCTTATATTTTGCTGGCTTCAAGCAGCAGGTATCTTGCGACAGTGTTTTAAGGGCAAACATCCCAGTCCGTTTGGTTTAAAACAAATAAATAGTAACAATAACAACCCCTCCACCATCCCAAATGAGGTGGCTCAGCCTATGAGTCACCCTTTCCTGTAACCTTGATCCCCAGCCTGCTTTTGCACACCGGTTGTTAATACCTGGAAACAGAATACTGCAGAAGTATTTCCAAAACTACATCCTCCTCTGCCCACTTTTTTTTTTTTTGTCTATTTGCCAAGATCATCTGTACTCTACCACAGCCCACCAGCACATCCCCTTGGGGCAGTCTCAGCTGAGCCACTGATGGAGCTGTGGAGAATCTCCCATTGTCTCCTCCCCCTTCCATAGATAGCTCATGAAAAAAATTTTGCTGCATGTTTTGCAGCCATCTTGCAGGTTGAGTTAATCTGGAATTTCTTTATTTTTCCAGTGAGAATGATAGTGTCTTGCTGAGCAAAAACCCTCCTAAAGAAATACAGTCCTTGCTGCTCTCTCTGCTTCTGGGGCCTGTTGCCCTATTTCAAAATTGATTTGGAGTAACATGACTAATTCCTGTTATTGACCACCCTGACCATTTCTAGCTACTTTGCACTTCGGTTGCCAAGCTGTTCAGGGATGCCATGGGGACCAGATCCAGTGCCTGGGACATATTTGCCTTAACGTAAATAACCCTCGGTGGTGTCCATGAGGTTGGGAAATATTTGGAGTCCTACCTTTAACCCTGTAGGCAGGAGAGGTCACTGGCTTGTTTGCAGATCCGGGTGAAGGCTGGAGGACATGGGGCTGCTTGGGACCATGGCTGTTGAGAATGGGGACCTCGCGGGTGTTTCTGTGCCCGGGGGACCCCCATCCCCGACACCGATGGCATCCCGATTTTCAACATCCCAGCTCCCCAGCAGTTGTAGCGAGGTGGCACCAGGTGGCAGCAAGGGACCAGCACGGGGAGCTGCTGCAGCACTGCGAGGGGAGCAGAGAGCCGTGATGCTGCACCCCCGCTCCCGCCTGCACCCACACGGGGTCCAGCGCGTTGTTTGGGGCCGATGTCCGGGCAGGGTCTGGTCTCTCTCTGTGGGAGCTGGGTCCTGCAGGCCTCCCCAAGCCGTGTGTCACCCGTCCAAGGGCAATGCCCAAATTCCTGTCTCGTGCTTGGAACTAGGTGCTCTTGGGGTCAAATTCTCTCCTTCCATGAGATGACCAGACTTCGAAGTTTAAGGGCAAGTCACCCCTGCAAGGAGTTAAATAATTAACCTGTTTTGCAAGAGCCTCTATTTGGCCTGCAAGCAAACCTTTCTGTGCTCCTGGGGATGCTGTCACTAGCTCACAAATGCTGGTCTTGGGCTCTGGCTCAGAGGGGTGAAAGGAAGAAAAAGAGGGACATGAAAGAAGAAAACTAGGAGGTGCTGGGCCAGGCCACCACTGCTGGGAGCAGTGTCAGTTCATGCATCCCATTCTAGGGGCGCTGGAGGAGGTGGGGGTGATATATCTGCCCCTTTCTCCCTGGAGAAATGATGTCAGGCCTCCCATCCCACATGGCTCATGCAGCTCCTCTCCCTCTTCCTCTCCTCTCCTCCAGAGAACTGTGGTCAGAAGGGCACCTGCAATTTTCCCTGCAGTGCTCAAGAGCAAGCAACCTGGATTCAGTCAGTGGGAGACACACCTGCCCACAGATTACCTGGCAGTATTCTCTGCCTCAGAGCCTGACTTTAGTTTTGCTGTGTTTGAAGCCCGAGCAGGCGGCTCTGGGTGGAGGCCAGCGCGGCGCCAGCACACAGAAATGGGATCAACAGCTTCTTCCTGTTGTGCAACTGCTGCTCAGCCCACGTAGAGAATTTTTGGGAGATTTGTCAAGGCTTTTGTTTTTTCAGTTAATATTTATTTGCTTGTTTTGGGTCTTGCTTTCACAAACAAGGAATTTAAGCAGTACAGGCAGAGAGGGGGCACGAACCTTGCCTAGCCTGCCCTGAAGTGCTGTGTCCTGCTCCGGGAGCTCCCTGTGCCCACCCCAGTGCCCTCACCTGCACAGCCCTGGCTTCCCCTGAGCATGACTCCCCAGTCCCACTGGCTCTGGAGCTGGGATTCTGACACAAACATTATTTACAGTTTTGCCTGGCAGCCCACACGTATTTCTGCTCTTATGTAACAGCTCAGCCCAGGGTATGAGCCCATTCATCCATCCCCTGCACACACAGGGCCCTGGGCTTTGGGTACCAACACCCCTGCTGCAGACCCTGTGCTGGAGGCAAGGGACAGCTGATCTCATCCCACTTGTAAAGAGCCCCATGTGAGCCCTGCACATGGGGCTTCAGGCTCCTGGCCAGATAGGACTGAGATGTGAGCTTCCCTCTGCTCTGAAACGTGACAAATACCACTTCCCTACTCCCCACCTCCTTGCTGGGGTGAAGCTGGGGACAGCAGTAAGGAACAGCACTGTGTTCTAACCAGCATCTTTCCAGCAAGACCCATATTTACTGGATTTCAGGCATTTTCTCTGTGTGTACCCCTGATTTCACTGTGGTTCCCAGAGCAGGGATGTAAGGTGTGGGCATTGAGCTTCCTGAGGTGAAGCTGTTTGTGATGGGTATGGGGAAAGCAGGGAAAAGTTGCAAAACGCAGGGGCCAGAGCAAGAGATGTATGACTGACATGCTGTCCATAGTTCAGAGGGCATCAGGGCATGGGCAACATTTGGATAAACAACCCCTGGAGAGGCTGCTAATGCTGGCGGGACCCTGGCATCCTGGCCCTTGAGGGATGAGCCCACATGCTCATGGTGCCATTGGCACATGTGCCATCCCTGGGCTGGGGTTCTCCAGTCACCTAAGTCACCTCCCCACCTAAGTCACCAGTGGGGCTTAGGGCAACCCTCACCCCCCTCCACGTGCTGGGCCCCAAGAGCTGGTGGCATCACCAGCTGCAGAGAGTGACCCCTGCGTGGCTGGCACTGAGGGGCAGGTGCTCTCCCTGGCCTCTTGCTCTGGGGTGGGTGCCTTGGGAAGGAGGGAGGGCTCTCCCCTCACTGCCTCCAGCCCTTCCCCCCCGCCAGTGAAAGGCAGTTCCTGGAAGGTGTCCATGGCTGGGTTGGGAACGGTGGATCAGAGGAGGCAGTGAGCAGCTGCCTGCAGAAAGCTTTTTCAAGCTGTTATTTAAATCATCCCTATGGTCCCCAGGAGCCAGGTGACTGTGCCCTCGTGCTGAGTACACCACAAACCAAACACTTGTCACCTGACTTCAGCACAGCCCTGGGACACTCTGGGTTTGCCTTTAATTGAGTGAGCAAGGTGCCTGCCAAAGATCAGCTTGGGGTCAGTTCCAGATCTCTCGGGTGCAATCCTGTGCCAGGCAGGGAAGCACGGAGCCTGATATCTTGTCCTGATGCCCGAGGGAGGCTGGTGTACAAAAGGCCACCAAGGCTGACGGGCACTGTGCCCAGGCACCCCCTCCTGCCTGTACAGGCAGGACCACGTATTTAAAACTCTGTATGTCAGCACTGGGGCTGTGAGTCGCTCCTACACCCAGGAATGTTATTGACTGTGCCAGTGGGTTCAGCTGGAATTAGCCACATTGCTTCAAGAAACTGAGGGATCATCAGGAAAGGGAGCAAACTACTGCAGTGGCATCAGCCAGCTCCTGGGATGGGAACATCACACTGCTCTGGAGAGCACAAAGCCTTAAGGAGATGTGTGAAAGTAGACCTGGAAAGTGCCAGCCTCTCAGTGGTGGTGCCAGGAGGGCCTGAAAGAGTGGCAGAAACCTTTGTACAGCCCTATCTGTGTCTACCCCCCATAAAGAGCACGGCAAGTTTTCTTGATAAGAGCTGCCATAAATCAAAAGCTGAACCACAACCAGGATCTCTCCTGGGATGTGCCCTTGAGTCCCAGGCTGCAGGGATGGGATGTGACACTGGTGTTCCTCTGCAGCATGTTTGAGGTCAAAGCTTGGTCCTACCATACTCACACCTCCTCCTGTGCTGAGGACAGCTGGTGTCCTGATCCCTTCCCTTTGTGGAGGGACAAAGGTTGGTGGGTGCTGAGAGTGGGGCCTCCCTGTTTCCCTCCCAGCAGCAATGAGGTTCTCAGAGTTCTTTTGGGAAAACCAGAAGCAGTTTGTGTAAGACTTAGTCATCAGGGGTGGGGATCAGTCTCCTGGGACCATTACTGCAGCTGGAGTGACTCTTCAGCTTTGTCACCAGTGGGAGCTGGTTCCCCATTTCCAGGCTCTGCACCACCTCCCATCCTTAATGATCACCGTGTCCTTCAGAAATCTGTCCCAAAGTAATTCCAGGTCCCATGCCAGAGCTGACAACACCCAAGAACCAGTGCTGGACTGCATCCCCCTGCAGCCCTGCCAGTGTGCCTTCAGCATGACCAAATTTTGACCATTAAACCTCTCCAAGCACTTGCAAAGCAATCCTGTTGCCACTGGCTGGGCTGACTGGCACCATGCAGTGTTACAATTGCCCAGAAATTGCCTTTTTGGAACTTTATTTGCAACTGCCCTCTGCTTTACCTTGTCTCAGCTATAGGGCTGGCAGCGTATGAGACAGGTCACTGCCTGAGGCGGCTGTTGCTGAAATAATTTCAGAGGTGGCCAAACCCAGTCACATCATCACCTCTATATAATCAGAAAGGAAATATAAAATCTAAAAGCAAGTACAAGATATTATGGTATTACAGGCACTGGCACCCTGTGGGATGAGTCTGGCCTGACCTGTGGCACCCTCTCACTTCTCCCAGACCCTGTCCTGCCGGGACCCTGTGCCCCCAGGGTTTGTGGAGGGAGCTGAAGCAAAGGGAATATGCAGCCATAGGGAAGCTGTCTGCCCCCCTCCAAAGCTGTGGTTCCACTGGAGCATTTCAGAGGAGAACATGGTAACTCCATGAGCTTTCCCAAAGAAAAAAAGACTCTCTTGCTGATGCTTTGGTTTTTGTGGTGACTCTCTCTGCTAAATGCCGCCTTACAGGGCGAGCTAGTATTTTTTATATTTTTAGATGCCTCTCAGCCCAGTGTCAGGACTCTCTAATCAAAGGAACTGTTTTGGCAGTCAGATGTTGCCAAACTGTAGCTCTTGGTTTGAAACCGCCTTCCCAGAAGTATGTGGAGTGCCAGTGTCGTGTCCCAGTGAGGGGTGGCTGTGCTGGAAGGGACGGGATTCCTTTGGGCACCGGCCCACCCTGTCAGGAGTGATGGAGGGCTTGAGGGGCACAGACATGGTGGGCTCTGGTTCTTCATGAGAGATTCTGGAGCTGTGGGGTCCCTGTGCCGCTGCTCCCGTGATGAACGTGGCAGGCAGGGTGGCACAATGGAGACCAGTGCATCAAGGCCCTTTCTACTGCATCCTCCGTGCCCTCATTGCATCCAGAGCGTGTCCCTTCTCCAACCCCGCCATTGGGGTCACTTGTCCCAGAACCTGACTGCACCTCAACAGGCTGGGCAGCGCCTGTCTGAGCCAGCAAAGCCTATTTCCCCTACAAGCTGAGAGATAAACCTAAAAATAACCTTGTTATCTTCCACTTGATCTAAATCAACATCAGTCCCAGTTATAAATAGCCACGCATGTGTCGAGGTGGGTTGCAGGGTGTGGAGCACGGAGGGGGCACTGTCCCCTGTCGGGGATGACCCCACTGCCAGGGGTCAAAGCTGCACCAGGCTGCAAATCTGCTGCTTTGGCCCCACCGTGCTGGCCATGCTGAGCAGGGCTATGCCCCCTAGGTAGCTGCATGCCAAAGGGTGCAGAGGCTTTGACCCGTTGCAAAACAGGTCTCAGAAATAGCTGGATAAACACTACCCCATGCACCCTCTCTGACATGGGGCCTTGCCTAACATGTTACCCAAAAATCCTGTGGCACCGTTACAGCTGCAGGGCCTGGCTTGGGGGTTGCTGTGTGGGTCCTACCCGGCCTCCTCCTGCCCATGGTCCCACCCACACTGTGCTGTGCCATGCTGTGCCATCCAGGGCTTGCTGCAGCCCCTGCGGTGCTCCACGGTTGCCAAGGATGGGCTCCCAGCACCCTATAATTCAAATACTTTCACCCCAGAATTTGCTGCTCCCCTGTGCCAACCTTCCCCATCCCCAGGGAGTTGTATATTTTCCCAGCTGCAAATGTAGAGGATTTTTGGGATGGAGGCAGCAAGAGAAACTTTCTGAGGGGAATGTGGTAGGTCTGGGTGCATCAATGAAGAGAGTGAGCAACTAACTGGGTATTTGGAATGGGAACCTGTGCTGTTCCCTCCAGTTTAGGAAGAAATAGTTACACCGGTTAATCTCTTGGTTTAGCCAGCTGGAACAGCCAAACTGGGACAAATCCCTTATTTTGCAACTGCACGTACCAGCTGGGAATGGGTGCTGTCCCCTCACAGCATGGCCATCTGTCCTCATACACATCACAGGGCAGTGATGTCAAGCTGGCGCATGGCTCCAAGGTGGGGTTTCCTCTGGCCTCTGGGTGATGCTTGATGGCAGCGGCAGCCACATGTGTGCCCACCGAAATGCCTGTGGGGCATGCTGGGTGAGGGAAATGATGCAGTGATCTGCAGTGTGCCAGTGGGGAGCCTGAGCCCGCAGGCAGCAGCAGTGCAGGAGGGACAGAGCAGGCTGGTACTGCACCAGCTGCTGTGCCACTGGCCAGTAGGTGTGGAGACCAGAAGTGTAGGTGCTGCTCTTGGAGTGATATTACAGCCTGCGGCTGTTTTGGGGCTCAGGGTCACAGGCAGCTCTTTGCAGAAGGGCTGGGCCCTTGCTGGCTTTGCAGAGGTGGCAGGGCAGGGAGCCCACGGTGTCCCCAGTGCCTCACGCTGGGCCCCGGCCAGTGCCCTTGCGCTTCTCTCTGAGTGCTGAAATTAACCACCAACATCAAACAGGACGGAGGTTAAAACAAGAGAGGAGAGTTTTGTTTACTTGAATCAAAAATAATTTGTGGCAACGTATCTTCTTCCAAGGCAAACAGTGCAGGAGCCTGTCCGTGCTAATTTGGGAAGCTGAAGGGGAGTTAAATAAAAACATGAACGTCTGACAGGGAAACAACCGGTCTCGTGCACTAAAATAGAGCCAGGGACACCAGTGAGCTGGAGCTGGAGGAGCTGGGACAGGCCTGGGAGGGAGGGGTGAAATCCCGGGCAGCAGGAGGGAGGAAACCTGCTGTGCTCCAGCATTGTGCAATAAAGGATAATTCACTCTCGGCTGAGCCCTGCGACAGCAGCCAGGTCCAGCCTGCATCCTGGGTGGGCACACCTGGGCTGCTGCAGGGAGGAGATCTGCTTGTGTGCTGTACAGGGGCTTTACGTGTCTGTGTGTCTGCCCACTGTGCTTGGGACTGAAGCTTGGGACCCAAATGGGCCACGTGGGGAGACACACAGACCCCCCAAAACTGACGTGTGCAGCCAGAACTGCAAGAAGAGAAGTGTTACCTCCCACCACTCTTATGCTACCCTAAATGGCTGCTGTTGTCCCCAGCATGGATGTTGGCACTGATAACGTGTCATTACCATCAGTAGTGGTAACTTGGGGGTCAGTACACCCTGGGGACCTCCTTGCCAAGGCTGCAGGAGGATATGGGGCAGTGATGTCCCTGGCCTGGCAGCAGAAATGCTGGGGGAAGGGGTCCAGGTGCTGCTGCTGCTGACATCCCCTTCAACGGTGCTCCTGCTGCAGGTCCTTTGTGTGCCCCGCAGGCAGGGAAGCCCTGAGCTGGGCTGTGCTGCTGCGTGCTCCAGGGCAGGCAGCCGAGCTGCAGCGGACGTGGCTCCGGCTCCCCGAGCTGCCAGGTGAGGTGGCAGAAAGTGTCACCTCCGATTGTTGCTGAGCGTCACCACAAGGCTACCGCCAGGCCTCCGCTGTGTCACCGTGCCACTGGCACCCGCCCACGGAGGTGTGACCGCAGGGAGCCGGATGCGAGCGCCAGCTGCTTTAATGAGCGCGGCGGTGTTTGGGCAGCGAGGAGGAGTGTGCGACATCCGTACCCGCTGTGGGAACAGCACGGGCTGTCCTGGCCTGCAAAACTGTCCTGGCAAGTTCCTATATGCTCTGAGAGGGACCTACCTGGGAACTGCCGCCAGTGTCAACTCTGCCGGGAGCTGGGGGACTCCCCAGAGCTGCAAAACACTGACAGAACCCCCTTTAGTGTGTTGGAGAGGATGGGACCCAATCGAGCCTGCTGGTAGGACAGGGATGGGGACCCAGCAGCAGGTTTTCTGGGGCTACTTCTGTGTGGCTGCTAGGACAGTCTCCATTAGGTGTGGTGCTCGATCTTTGCTCAGCTCAGCCCCGTTGCAGCTTTCCTGTGGTCAAAAGTAGCTAAAATTTTGTCTCTGGGGTCAGCACTTAATAACAAGATGTTCAACAGGACACAATAACTTTGCATGGTGGGAAACCAGGGTACCAGCACTGAGGGCCACAGAAGCCCCATGTCATCAAGCACTAGAAATTGTTGCTTCCGAGTTAATGGGGGAGCTAAGCCTTGGCTGTGCAGGGACAGGGGTCCATCTGGTGCAAGGGGTTTTGAGCTACACTGGATGTGTCTTGGGAAGGGTTGAACTTCAGCCCTGTGTTTACCAGCAGAAATGTGCTGCTTTGACAGTCAGGACCTATCAGTCAGACCTTACTTGCTCAGGATTTTTTACATTGGCATGGTTTGGCTTCATGTCCTCACCTGTTTTCTGTAGAGTGGGAAATGTCCCACCTCTCAGAAAGGGATTAATTGCTTGTCTGTATTTTTAGCCAGTATTGTCTGAAATTATCTGAAACTGGAGCAAAAGGGAATGTGGGGAGCTCAGAACCTCAGGGTAGCTGGTAGAGCTGCACCCTGGTAAGCGTCCAGCTGGAGCTGCAGGAGCAGATACCAAGGAATACAGGAGCATGGACAACACCCAAAGCAAACAGAGCTACCCACAACCCCCGGGTCTGCACCTCTGCTAATGACAGGGCTGGATGGCTTTGGGGACAGCTGGCACAGGTCAGTGCTTCAAAGAAAGCACGTGTACATCTGGCCGTGCCAGCTTCCTAAAATAACCAGATAGCAAGGCTGTTTAATGCGAGGAGAGTAAAACCAAGGCAGTTTCTCACTTTCTCTTTGGCACAGTCCTGAAGCAGAGGGCTCCAGGAGAGCTGTGCAGATATACCAGCCAAGCTGCAGCAGTGCCTCACCAGTCTCATCACGGACAGACATTTCTCAAGGCTGAACCACATACCCTGCTCTGATGGCTGCCCATGCCTGTGTCACCCCAGCCTAGTCCTCTGTGATGAATATAGGCTGATGTCACTGTTAGTAATATGGCACATGGGCATTTTCCCTGAGGGGATTTCTTTGAGAAACTGGGCTGAGAAATGACCTTCCACTAAGTACAGTTAATTGCTAACAGGAGCAGGAAGTTGAGGGGTGCCAGCCCTGATGCATAGAGGTGGGGCAGGGGGAAGGAGGTAGCCAGGGTAATTTGGCATTCCCATCCAGGTAAATTTGCAACATTTTCCAAAAATAAAGCCCTACCTGAGTGCCCAGGACAGAGGACCCAGGAGCAGGTGAGCTCCTGTGAGAAGCCATTGGCTGGCTCCAAGATCAGATGGCTGTGGAGGAGGAGCATTGCAGAGATTTTTCATGGAAAATCATTACGTGTTTGACTCAAGTTGCCCTGAGAGAAGCAAGCACAGCCTGGTCCCCACTGAGCTGCACAGCAGGGAGATGATGTCACATCAGTTGGGAGCACGAGTCTGTGTAGGACACCATTGCCTCCCTCTGCACCAGCACAGTGGGATGTCTCACAAACCACAATTAAATGGTCCCTGCTTAGCTCGGGGCATGCAGGACCCCACACTGGGAGGAGTTGTGAGTGTGCTGGGACAGAGGGTTTGGTTTTGCTCTGTGCGTCACCAGCCCAGGGGGGCAACTTCTCTGTGGTTTCTCCCCAGAACATTGGCAGCTGACAGCCAGTTTTGTCTGTTCCCCCTCCCTGCTGTGCCCTGGGTGCTGTGGGGGTGGTGGTGTATATCCTGGAGGCCCAGGCACTGGGCCTTGCTCCTCAGGGATTTCTTCCCCTGCAGTTTCTGCAGAGGGCTGAAGGCTTTGAATTGCTGAAACAAGCCCAGTTGAACTCAGAACTTGCTCCTGCTGAGCTGTGTATACAAGAGAATACTGGTGTGGGGACTTGGGCAGTTGCCTCCTCTCCCCTGCAAGAGCCCTTGCCACTGGGCTGGGAAAGGTTTATTTCCTCAGACATATTATAACCCATTAATTAGGTAATGGACACTGTGGGTTGAGGTTTGGGTTTCACCCACTGTGGTGTCAAATGGAGGTCAGGCTCTTGGCTCATCCCCTGCCCTCATTTAAGGGCTGTGCTGCCTGTGGCTCTTGCGAGGGCAGAAGGGCATGTCTGCTGCCTGCCCCGTGCTTAGCACGGGCAGGTGTTGGGGCCTGGGACTGGCATGGTATGGCTGTTTGTGGTGCAGCAGCTGCTCCTTGGGGTCTCAAGGGTGGGGAAAGAACACAGAGGCTCTCCAGGACATCCCCCAGCATTCCAGTTCAAGGCACGGAGAACTATACAGAGGTTGGGGTGACCCCAGCATCAGCCCATGCTTGGAATGTTCCCATTTTTGCACGGTGAGGAAGGTGACACATGCTGTTAGCTGGCACAGCAGCAGGATGGCAGCACTGGCTGCAACCTATCCCTGCTCCCAGCATGCCTACGTCTATTTTTACAGCCCAGAAACATTGCATTCCCAATGCCATGTGTTAGCAAAAGTTCTGGCACTGACTACAGCATCTTCCTCACGCTCTGGAAAGGTGCAAGCCAAGGGCTGGAGCTTATTAGTTCTTGGGGACCCAGAGTGGGGGTGTTGTGCAGCCAGACTTTACCCTGGGGTGCAGCCTGGTGAAATCTCTGCATAGCGACCCCAGCCTGGATGGAGGAGATCCATCTGCCCCTTGAAGGCTCATTGCATCTCTGCCAGTGTTCCACTCAGCCTGCAACTCTCCTCTGTCATTTTAACGTGCTTTTTTCATCTGCTACACTGTTATTTTGTTCTGAAAGAACCTCAGGAGATTTCTTTGTGTCCATCCTGCTGGGTAGAAGCAGAGCCACCCCTCTGTTCTTCTTGCTCCCTGCTGTAAGGAGGCCTTTCTTTTCCCCTTTTATTTTAGCACTTTGATGTCATCATAATTTATTTTTGCAGCAGAGTTGTTTTAATGATAAAATGGAAATGTTTCTCATGGGTGGCTTTAGAATGAAAGGCTGAGTGAGGAGACTAAAAATAGCACTGTGTGAGCCTCTGGCTGCATGAGTGACTGGGCTGGGCAGGGGCTGCTTGCTGAGCTGGGGACTTGGTGGTGCCCATGGCTGTGTCCAAGGAGACCCTTCCCAATGGAGCACATGGCTGGTTCACCAGCCAAGCTCAGGATTGCTTTTCTCTGGAGCTGAACTTGGTTATGCTGCATTAGAGGCAGACATCCCATCTCCTGAGATGTAGTCCTCCTGAAGGGTCCCCTCTCCTCATGTGAGCTCTTGCTGGCTGGATGAGGACACAGAATCTCCACAGGAACATTGCAAATACCATGGGTGCACAAAGCAGGGCGAGTCACCTCCAGAAAGGAGAATGCCAGGAGCTAATGAGCAGGGTCAAGCTAAAGAACCATAACTGAGTAGCTGAGTCTTCCCAGCCCCTGCCTCTCTCCCCAGGGGTGCATCGAGGGCTGCCTCTGTGGGAGCTGGATGTGTCCTGAGCAGGATGTGGCTGTCAGCCTTTATCCACTGGAAGTAATGCTGCTGGGGAGAGCTCTGCCAGTAATGTCTCTCATTACATGAACTGAGTGCCCCGCTAGGAGGAAAGTTCATTCCTGTTTACCCTGTTGACTCATCTTCCCTTTCATCTTCTCTCTCAGATGTAGCTTATTATATGGTGCTATAAATAGGGTTTGCTCCTGATTACATGTGCCCAGCTCTTACGGTTTCTTGCCCAGGAGTGATGTCAGCGTAGAGCCTCCTGGCATGGTTGTGTAACATTTCGTTATGGCTCTGGGAATGGGAGTGGGTGGGTGAGCTTGTCTGGGGCTGTCTCCTCTTTTTAGTTTTGATGGCAATAGCTCTGAGGGCGCCTCTGACCAAATCTCGTCACAGCATCCCTTTCTGCTGCTCATTCACATCTCTTCTGCCCTCCAAGTGCTGACCCCAAAATCCCACTGCTGCGTGCCAGGCCCAACTGCCTGGCTCCCACAGTTCTGGAACTGCAGAGTAGAACGGTTCAGGCTGTGACCTTGCTCCGCACTAGCTGAGAGCAGCTGGGCACATGGCAGATCCCTTTCCCAATGGATAGAGACAATGCAGTCACTTGGTGTCCCATGCTTCAGTTGCAGATTAACAGAATCCAGCTTATTTCCCGAGCGTGGCTTCAGAGCCTTGTAAGTGTGTCATGGATGGCAGGAAGACCACCACAGGAGCTTTTTTTGCTGTGTAGGTGCACTGAGTACCCTGCAGCCATCTCTGATGAGGAGGTGCCAGGCTGGCTGGCCTGGCACAGCACTGCTCCCAGGAAGCATCAGCACATTGCTCCAAGGAGTTTGATATAAACAAATGGGCGGCATGAACCGAAAGCTGCAATCACGTACGTGCCAGCACGAGACGGGAACGGGTAAACACAGGTGGCTGCTGAGGCCGCCAAATGCAGCTCAGTCACACCACCAGCACCTCACAAGTGTTGCCCAGTGACATAAATATCCTCAGCATGGCTGCAAGGTGGGGAGCAGGATGAGGAAAGCCTGCAGGATGATAGGATGGCAGAGTCAGCAGAGATTACGGGGCCTTTGGCCTGCTTGTTCTCCATACAAATCCACACCTGAGAAGTTAAGGATGTTGAAAATATTAGCAGGGATTGAGCTGACCTTGACAGTGAACACTGAGTGACAGGGATGTCTGCTTGGTAGCTGTCTCTGCAGAGTTTGGGGGCTGGTGGTGCAGCTCCCAGCCTGAGGCACTGTGAAGACAGCTTTTTACTGAGAAATTACTTTCAGCTGCATGCAGGTAAATTGCAGATGATATTTGCAGCATTCAAATTAGCACAGTGATCTTCCAGGTTAGGAAACCTTGAGCCCCGATTCCTATGTTGAACAGAAATGTTGGCAAGCTGCTGGCTTTGCCCTGCTGTGGTCTTGCCATGGAGAACATGGTGGTCCATGTTTGCTAGCCTTGTTTCCCAGTGCTGTCCTTGAGGGATACCAGCTCCCTGTGGGTTTTTGATGCCAGTCACAGTGGGTGAAAGTTCTGGGGTGTGCTGCCAGGTTTTTAAGGCCAGGAAGAACAATGATCTCCATTAAGTGGATGTGTTCCATAATAGGAACTATTGTGACTCTTGCATTCCTTGGTCACCATTTGGGTGGTTAATTACCCTTGTTCTTAAGTAAACAGATAATTGTGCCTTGTTGAAGGGAGGATGTTGAAGAGACAAAAGATGGAGTATGGGCTCTGCTTATCTCAACTGCAGGAGCTCCTCATGGGCCTGCCATGCAGGGTGAGGGCAGGTAGGCGATGTACCAAGAAAGGTGCTGCCTCTTCAGGCCATGGGCCACCACTGAAGCTCTGCCTCGAACCTCCTATGACACTTTGAGGAGCACGTCTCTATGGATCCGGGATGATTTTTGATGAATTTGCATGACTCAGTGAACAGAGAACTGACCACTTGCCAGCAGGGCTGGTGTCACCAGCCAGTGTGAGAGAAATTTGATGGGAACAACCAGTATTTATTGAGGTGCTGGCACTGGAAGGGAAGCACCCCGGTGAGAGCACTGGGGAAGAGGCTGGGACCGGACAGCCTGGGTTTCCCAGCAGATTTAGGCAGCAGGATCTGGGCAGCCTCAAGCTGGTAGAAGCAGAAAACCTTATTGCCCTGATGACTGCTGTGCCACTGCTCCTAGTTTTGCTTTGCAGTGATGGTCACAGACTTACTGGTTTTAACTGAGATGCTGGAAACTGCTCCAGTGATAAGGAGTCTGTCAGGGCAGGGATGTGTAAGCTCATGCTGTGATGTCCCCACTTCGCTCTTTCCGAAGCCCTCAGTGATAAGAAAGGCAGGAAAATGAAGAACCATAAATTCACACTTTGACAAACTTCTCTGTTCACCTAAAATAAGGGACAAAAGAGCCTGAGTGTGTTTTTCCCATCCTCCCCAGGGCAGCCCACAAGAGTGAGGCTGCCTTGAAGCTGCCCAAGTAGAGATGCAAGATTTGGGAATCTGCAGGGGGTTAAGGAAAACTCTGGATGGGTATCCACATGTAACACAGGTGCTCTGTCTGTGAGGTTGATTGGCTGTGGATTGCTTCTGTGGCACCAACCATGGCAGGGTGGCACAAGCTGTGCTCCAAAAGCCTGGGGATAGGGCAAATAGGACTGGAGCTGCTCCGAGAGGGCTGCAGCTCAGGCTGAGCCGCACAAACTATGTGTGTCCCTGTGGGGTGACAGTGATAACAGGTGACAATAATCCCTGCCAGTTGTCAGCAGAGGTGTGCCACAGGCTTCACAAGCAAGCACAAAGTGAGGCTCTTGTCAACTTCCCAAGGATGGGAAAGGCAGTGCCAGTCCCTTGGGCTCCCTGTGGCTCCTAGCACGTGCGCACGCCACCGGTCTTGTGCCTCCCCACTGGCACAGAGCCAAGCAGCTTGCAATGAGGGAACCAAAACACAGCAGCCAGGAGGATTTTGCAGGCTCTTTCATTAACCTTGGCCCAGATACTGTTTGGTTTAATAATCCCTGCACAGATTGCCCAGTTCAGGGCAGCATTTGCCTCATCTCTGAGATGAGAGACAGAGAAAATCATCAGGAATATATTTTTCAGAAAACTTCATCATCTCCATGACCTGTCTGACAGATTGGATTAGGAAGGGGGGCAGCTGCCCTGCTCCATGCTAGACACAGCTCACATTGCTTCCATCTCTGGCATGGCTGCTGCAATCACTCAGCTTATGGAGCCTGCCCTACTTTGGATCAGCCCACAGCATGTTTGATTTCGAGGTCAGTGACAGCTGCTGGCAAGCCTGCACACCCTTACACCGTGTTTACTTTTTAAGCAGCTCAATGTAAATTCAGAACTAACAGCTTTCTTGGGCTGCTTTAACTGTTTCAGTGTTCCTGAAGAGGGAATCTATATGAATTGGGATGGGGCTCGCAGCCTTCATATAGCTGTGGTTTTGCAGTGGATGAGGCTTCAGCTCTTCTGCTTAATTCTGGGTTTGATTATTGAGCCCTCACTAATAACTGAAGAGGAGACTGGGGGGGCTTCATTGTGACCTACAGCTTCCTCTCGAGGAGAACAGAGGGGCAGGCACTGATCTCTTCTCTATGACGACCAGTGACAGAACCCAAGAGAATGGCAGGGAGCTATGTCAGGTGAGGTTTAGGTTGGCTATCAGGAAAAGGTTCTTCACCTAGAGGCTGGCTGGGCACTGGAACAGGCTCTCCAGGGAAGTGGTAATGGCACCAAAATTGCCAGAGATCACAATGTGCCCAATGCTCTCGGGCACATTGTGTGAGTTTCTGGAGTTGTCCTGTGCAGGATCAGGAGTTGAACTCAATGATCCTTGTGAGTCCCTTTCTTAAGGATACTCTATTATTCTCTGAATTTGTGATAATTGCTTTTTGTTGAGCTCACACATAATCTGTAATTTCCTGTTATTCCTTTTCCTTTGGGAAATGGAGAGGATCTTGGCAATTCTCTGAAGAGAATCCCCTTTGGGGGATGCTGAGCCTTTCTGGTGAGGCGTTTGCCCCATGCCGCCAACAATTCACCCCCTGCCGGCCCTTCCCTGGGCAGAGGCACCGTGATATACGCTCCAGTCCTTCTCCATTGGCCAGCCCCTCCTGCTGCCTCACTGGGAGAGCGTGAGCCCTGTGGTGACAGGCAGCTGGAGAGCAGCAGGAGCCAGCAAGATGTCATCTCTGTTCTGCGAGAACATGCTGTTCCCTTCTGCGAATGACTTGGGAGGAAGGAATTTAGCTCAGAATTTCCTCCTTAAGAGCTCCAGCCCTTGTTCTGGCCAGATTCTGGGAGAGGGATTTTGGCCAGCTAGGAGGCAGGAGGAGGGCAGACGGTGACTTTAGGGATGGGATGCCCCTGGATAAGGGTGCTGAGAACTTGTATCCCTTTATTTCATGATTTCTGCTAATGGCTCTGGCACAGGCAGAGCAGGCAGGCTACCAGGGAAGTTCTGAGATGGAGAGGTGGGGGGGAGAGAGGTTAAAGCCCGTTGTGGCTCAGGCAGCCCCTGCAGGGCCCCAAGGTGCTGGTACACATGGTGACAGCATCAGCATGCCTGGGAAGGCATGCCAAGCATTTGCAGCCTCTCCGGCATGCTGAGGGCTCAACAGAGATCCCCTGCCCCTCCTTGCTGCCCCAGGGCCTGGGCAAGCTGCCCACAGCTGTCCACACAGGGGCTGCAGGGACCTCCATGTCCTCTTTGCAAAGAGGTGCCAGGTGACGCTTCCTCTTTGCCACATGGCTGCTTGTGCCATCTTACAAGCTGAGCCACCCTTCCACGCGGTCGGTCAGCACGTGAACTGCTCTTGCCCAAAAGCATGAGCCACTTGCCAGGCTGGATGGAAATCATGACTTCACTGCTGTAGCAGCTCTCTCTTTTACTTGCTCCAGAGCCATGATGTTCTTGTTTTGGCTCAGCAGTGGTCTGGGTTCCGTGAACAGCTGGCATAATTAGTGCTTTTGGTGCCACTTGCTCATCATGGCCATTGAAACCCTTTGCAAATTTCTCTATAGGAAGTAGGTCAGCATAAATGCTCTCTTTGGAAAGAGGAGAAGCACAGAGGATTAATTAACTTGCTTGGTATTGCACAGCTAGGCAATGGCAGTGCTGTCAGAAAGCATCCCCCGGTCCTGAGGGAAGCGGGGGCTCTTGTGGCAGGGTGCTCCTCTTCCCTGCTGGCCATGATTGAGGTTCCAGGCAGCAGCTGGCCAGTGCAGCCTGGTTGTGTGCTGGCTGAGTGATAAGGCCCCTTCCTTACAGCTCACAGTTGCTGATGCCTGAATGTTTGTAGCCGCTGCCTGTTCCAAAGCAGCAGATGCTGGCAGTGATGTAACCAGGTACTAAAAATAGCCTGAGGAAGAGTTCCTGAAGCAGCATGAGAGACTGCAGGGAAGGGATAGATGGGAGGACTGAATTCACAAGAAATTACATTCCCAGTCAGTGCTGATTCAGTCTATCCACTTGGCATTGCCTGGAGGGCTGCTGCTGCAGGGGCGATGGGCCAGGAGCACTTGCTGCTGCCTGCTCCCTGGGTCCTGAAGACCTGATGGAGCATGTTCAACCCAGCTGGGAGACAGCTCTGCTCATCCCCATCCTTCCTGACTCTCACATGGATCTTGCATTCTTATCCGTGGAGAGCTGATGGGGAAAGCTGGTGGAGAGACCCATAGCTGGGTGGTAGGGCAGGACTGAGAGCATTCAGGAGGCAGGAGGGTGCAGGCCATGGCCATGGACACACAGGTTACAGCAGGTTTTTGGGACTGGTCTGCCAGTGAGTGAAGCAATCTGCTTGGGAAGGCCCCATGAACTAACAGTGGAATCTGCAGCAGTTCAGCCCATTCTTCCATGGTGCCCATCCCATGAGGCTGAGCTTTCCTCCATGGCCCCAAGGGGACTCATAGTCCTGGAGCTCACAGCTGCTGCCAGCCTGCCCTGCTATGTGCTCTGCCTTCAGCACCATCAGCTCTTCAGGGAGAACAAACCCATTGAAGGGAAGGGTTTTGCTCTTCCATGACTAAAGAGATTTAGATTTATTCTCATATGAGCTAGACCTCCTTGTTTAGGATGTCCTGGCAGAGTTTTCTCCTTCAAGGTGGAATGAAAATGCTTATCTGCAAAGCTAAAAGGTACATGGGGTTATGTTCTGGCTTCAACAGCATCATCTCCTACTTGATGGCTGCAGTAATGTGCATGACTGCTCAGGGGGAAACCAATAGGAGGAGCAGGCAAGGGGAAGGATTGGAGGAAACCCACATCCAAGCTCCTCCACATGAGATAAAATGGGAGAGCAATGGGGGCACACTGAAGGGTGAAAGGGAAAAGGAGGGAGGCTTTGGTTCCTGCAGTGGGGCATTAGTGCTGGAGCATCTGCAGCCTGAGCCTGCAGTTATTTGGTTTCTGCAGGCTTGGCAGGCAGGAACAGAGCTGCTGGTGAGTCTCCGCTGTCACAAGCTGGAGCCACATTTGATTTCTGTGAGGAAGGAGGAATTGCAGACAACACCTGGCCCATCTGCAGAGAGATGGATTGTGGTGAGTGAGGCGTCAGAAGCCCTTCCTTCCTGCACAAAAGGCACCCTGTGATGTGTGAAATACAGACAGTCCTCTCTCAATTGCTATTTCTGCCAGCTTTTATTTCTCTCATTTGACTTACTGGTGTAAAATCTTCCAAGCATTAAGTCTGTTGGATGGGGATGAGAAGTTTTAACCAGTTCTTTACCTGAGGGATTCAGTGAGGGATTCTGCAGGTACTGAGACAAAGCTTTTGACCTTCTCTTGCCTGCAGACACCTCCCAAAAGGTCTACTGAGATCAGCCGTGATCCCACAAAAGTGAGAGCAGGATTTTGGTATATCTCTTGGCAAAATCAGGCTGTACAAAGTGGCCACAGAAATGAAAATGGCATTCAAAGACGAAAGTTGGCAGGTTTAAAGCAGCTGAAGGACAAGCTTGTTTTGATTGATGTTTATATCTGAACTAACTTAGCCCTGCCCTAAATAGTCTGCACTGCTGCGCTGCACGGAGCAGTGACATTTCAGCAGTACCAAGTGGGCGGGTGTGGTGGGGCGTGTCTGCGGGACACCTGCCAAAGCCCAGTATCACCACCCAGCTTGGGAAGCAGCCGTAATGTTCACTGGAGAAGTTTCAGCTCTTAGTCATGCTCCTGTGCTTGCTGGGGAGGTGGGCCTATTTTGCTGAAGGCAAAATCATGAAATTGTGACCACAGAGGGCAGAGAGCAGTGCTGCAGGGAGAGGTCTGGGTGCCCCAACCAAGAGTGAGGTCTCTGGCCAAAGCCTGGAGCAGGAAGCGCAATCCCAGAAATAGGGATCTGGCCTTAAGCACCCCGATGATAAACATACGTATTCCACAAATAATAATACAAATGGAGATAATTAGTCCAGCCTGTTGGAACAGCCCTTGTACCACTGCCTGGCCCTGTGGGATGGAGAAAGGAGCAGAGGGACTTACTCACCAAGGAGTGCCTAAGGGAAGCTCAGAAGGAGAATCAGCCAGTGAAGCTGCAGGAGATCAGGCACTGGGGGACAGGGCTGCTGCAGCCTACGAGCACAAGAGGAAACTGAAACTGCTGGCTCTTCTGGCTTCAGCTGCAGCTGAGCTGGTCATCCACAGAGCACCACAGCACTGACATGGGAGACGGGAGTAAAGAGCTGATCCAAACCTTTGTGTGTTTGGGTTTCACTCTGGCTGCAGTCTGCTGCCCCAAACACAGCCCACCAACCTGACAGATTCCCAGTACAGCCTCCCAATAGTGCTGGAATGCCATGTGTGGGGAATATCACTGTGTCAGGGTGGCTGTGGCTGTGTACCTCCAGCGTTACCAGTGCCCACCAGGACCTGGGGTCCTGTATGTGCATTTAAAGGCTTTGCCTTGCCCAGCAGGAAAAATTAGAAAAGATTGTATGGAAAAATCCCTCTGGCCTCTCCTAACCTTTGGGAACTTGCTATCTCTGTATTGTTCTTTTCGTGTGTTTTTTGGCAAGTTGTTTCATCCTACAATAGCGCATGAATTCTGCCATGACAGCAGATCACTAGGTAGGAGTCCCACTGGAGAGCTACAGCCTGGGCAGACAGGACTGGTGAAGGGAGGGCAGTGAGGGGTCCCAGCTGTAACTGGCATTTTGTTGTCAGGACACCATGCCAGATCTCTGTTAGCAGCCCATGGACACTCTTTCCACAGTACTGTATGGCAGATGGGCAAGACAAGCTTTCTAAGGCTGGCGATCTCATCTGAAACCCACAGGACAGGATTTGGGAGTGGGTCTGTCAAGAGTCCTTGTTCTCTGAAGAGGCTGAAGATCTCTTGTGTCAGGCCAGGAAGTGGTTTGCATGTGTCGCTGGCTCAGAGGCAGCTCTTTGTTGCTGCCCTCTTTTCAGATTGCACTCCTTCCTCTTCCCCAGGCAGCAGAGCAGGCTGCAGCAGGACGTGGGCACAAACAGCCAGTTCAGACTGCTGCAGAAACCCAACAAGCACAGGCAGCTGAGCTGTGACACTCAGCCCCTTCCCAGCAGTGCACTGCGGGACACTGCTGCTGGCCCCATTACCAACACAAGTGGCTCACAGGTGCTCCCTGCTTGCCTGAAGCACAGCCAACAAATTAAACCTTAAGCCATAAATTACAGATGGTTTTGCCTGTGATTCCTGGATCTGGTCAGATCAGCTGGAAGGAACTTGGGGTGGAGAAAACCCTTTCCATTAATCAGAGCCTTTTTCTGGAAAGCACAGATCCTTCATCTGCAATCCCTCACACCTTGCCTGGTGGAGCAGCAGCTGTCAGCTCTCCAGCCCTGTAGCTCTTGAGAAATTGCAGAGCTATGCTTCTATCCAGTAAACAAGGTCCAGTTGTGTTTTTCTTATGTGACCCATCCATCAATCTGTAACTGCTCAGGAGTCAGAGAAAGTGCCTGGCAAGGGACAGGGTTGCCCAGAGGATGACTGAACTTCTGGGGCTTTGCTGGCTTTGCTGCTGCCCCATGACAAAAAGCCCAATGCATTTCTATCCTTCTTCTCTGAGCTCCAGTCTCATAATTACTATTTCTGACCTTGGGAGGACTGAGGATAGAGCATGGAATCTATTTCTGTTCAAGACAGCTTTAAAGCATGACGTTTCCCTGCTGCTTCATTAAGCACTGTCCTCCTTTAGTGGCCTGGCTTATTCAGTCCTGAATCACACACATCCTTTGATGAAATGTTTTGCAAGTAAATAATAACTAGAACCATGTGCATTAATTTGAGCTACCACAGGCACGTAAAAATGGCACAGACCACGTCATGCAGACAAACCATGGGATTAAGAATGTTGGTGAGGAATATGCAGTTAGAACATTGTATTGGGTTGAAACTCGGTTGGTGAGAAGTGGTTGAATTTTGGGAGGTTTATAATTATTTGATTCAGCGTTTTGGTTTTCATATAAATGAAATTTTGCAACCATCATATGGTAAAAATAATACTGAATTAGGAAACTTTATAAGAGTCCACTTCTCCCTGTAAAAGGTTCAATTATTAGATCCTTAGCATGGGAGATGAAAAAATAAAAATGCTTTACTCTTGAAGGTGTATCCTCTGGACTGTGGATGTGACAGGTCAAGAGGGAGAAGCTTACTCTGCTGCTTCCTCTATCAGTTTGGTAAATAACAGGAAATGCTTGTTCTTCTAAACTGTCAATCTGGCACTTAATTGTACAATGTGTATATATGCACAATGTACACAAGAGAGAGGAAGGCGCGGTTGTTGCCTCTTTGTTTTGTGAATGCTTTTGGCAGAGGGAGAAACTGCCTGCACAAGCAGATCCTCACTGGCTAAAACGCATCCCCTTTGTCTTGGCAGGAGGAGGAGGCTTGAGTTGCGTTGCTATTGCAGTGACCCCTGCAGCTAAAGCTCCTTATGTTGGCCTCAGGCACTGCTCAGGGGAAAATGCTCTCAAGAAGTGCTGTGGGATCACCTGGACTGCCACGCAGCCAAAGGATCAGCCTTCCCTGTGTGTCTGGGAGCAGAGCTGCTGGAGGTTCATCCTGGACCTGACAGGATGGAGGGCTGGAAGTTTAGGAAGTGACTCTAAGACGTGTGCAGGCAAGAGCAGTGTGGGAATGAAAGGCTTGCCAAGCTAAACTCGATGCTGACATCTTATTACAGGCATGAACTGTATCAGGGAAGCTGATCATGGGGGAGGTAGGAGATGCCAAGTAACTCAAATAGCTTGGAATTACTCCCCCGCTAATTAAGAGGAACGCAAAGAAGTGCAGAGAGGAGTGAGGCTTGAGGAAACCTATTGCTGCTGTGAGCATGTGGGTGTGTTCCCCACTGGGAAGGGGTCTCAGGGTCACCTCAGATCCGTTCTCCCTGTGGCAAGGGAACATAAATCAGATGTGAGCCGTGGGCTAGCTCTGCACTTGCAAATACAGATTAGTAGCACATATCAATAATCTCCAGTCATAAGTGCCAGTGAGATTCCTTCAGTAAATTACAGACCTGCTCTCTCAAAGACCAGCTCCAGCCCAAAGAGCTGTAGATGTGAAGCAAAATTTTTAAATATGCAAGGGAAGTCATCAGATTTAAATTGTGAGAGACACACACAATATGAGATTTTTAAATTAAGGTAATCATGATGGCACCAGCCAGATAAATGAGAACACTCTCACCAAGCAAGCCTGCTTGGCTTTGACTGTCAGTCTGATGAACAAGAGGCGTATTTTATGCAATGAGAACCAAGGGGTATAATTGTCTCTTACACAAGACTCTAATCATGCTTTTACTTTAGAACAATTAGAAACCAGACATCTCTTGCCCTCTGAACCTCTTTGGTGAACCAATGTTCACCTCTCCAAACCAAGGAACCATTCCTGAGCCAGAGAAGCCTGAGGCCCACACACAGGCAGGCAGTCGGGAAGCAGAAGTGGGAGGTTTGAGCAAGATGCCCTATACAGCCCTGCCTTGGCAGCTCAGAGCCAGAAAGGCTAGGTCCCTTCTAGAAAAATAGGATGCCTATTGTTGGGTGTGTTGTACAGTCTAAGTGTGGTGGCTTGGGCGGCTTTTAGCTCTGACCTTTATTTAAATGAAATGCAGAGTAATTTGTATCTAAGTGGAGTTGTTCTGTCTCATTAGTGTGATTAAATAGATGGCAGAGTGTTACTAAGTTCATTGTCAGAGAAACTGTTGCTTAGTAATTTAAACTACAATTATCTCATTATTCTCTTTTTCTTACAATGATGGTGGCTCTGTTGTTACCCTCAGTTCACGGCTTTGCATTCAAACCCTGACGACTGTGATGGCTTTTGAACATCAGGCGCTGGCCTGAAAAAGTCATCCAGGGTAAAGTCGAGTGGGGGGAGCCTCCACGACTTTCAGCTGCTTTTGCCTGAGATTTTTGGTGTATAGAAACAGAAGCACAGGACGTGCAGTGAGCTCAGGCACACAGCCCTAGGAGCCTGCTCTGTCTCAAGGGCTCTGTGGACGCTGTGCCTCCTCAGCGGGCGAGCTGCGATGGAGCCACGTCCCGGGCCCGTCCGAACTGACGGCATGTGTGGCACACCAAGGGACAAAAGGTGTTCAAGCAGGCACTGAGGGGAAGTTACGGAGAGCCCCGTCCATGGCTGCTGCGGCCTGCGGAGGTGGAATCCACAGGTCAGGGAGGTGAACGGGACAGGCCCCAGCCTGTGCGTGCCCGGGTGGTGCCTCTAAGACAGGGGCTACGGCCGGCTGACCAGCCCTGCCCGCTCGGGCGGAGGCTGTGCCCGGTGTTCGCCCCGCGGAGCGGAGGCAGGGCCCGCTGGGAGACCCGGCGAGGCGGTTGTCCCCACTGCCCGTGCTCCCGTGGAAGGGACGCGCGGCCGAGCCCCTGATGCGGGCCGGGGCCGGGCTGCGGGCCGGGACCGGGGCCGCCCGTGCCTCACTCCCCTGCCCGTGCTCCCCTGGCAACAGCGGCGCCGGCGGCGCCCAATCAGCGCGCGGCGGTGCGCGCCNGTGGGGGACAGCGGTGACGGCGTTGGCGGAGCATGCCGTGCACAGCGCTCCCCGGGGGCTCGCCGTGCGGGCTGCCGGCCGCGCCGGGCTGGACGCGGGGGCCGCGGCTGTGCAGCAGTGCCCGCTCACCCCGGGGTGGTGGGCGCCTCACGCTGTTACTCAGCAGTTCTGTGAATCCTCAGACGTTGTCTGTCCGTTTTGCCCGGGTGATGGGTGTGCTGCTGCTCTGACGGCTGCTTGGTACGCTCGGTGATAGTTCTAAATGAGAAACGGGTGCTGTGGGATGTGTTGCATAAGTGGATGTGATGCTCGAGAATAGCCTTTTTCTCTGTAAACTGTTAGTTCTGGGTGATGCCTTGTTAAGAACTGGTTTTTTGGTATCGCGATTTTGTAATATCTTGCTAACGTGGCTTAGGAGCTGCAGACGGTTTAAACAAAAACACGGTTGAGGCTTTGGAAATAGGCATCCAGCTTAAAAAAAATAAATGTTATCGTTGTTGATAGAATAACAACTTATTGGTAGTTACACCCTGATATGTCCTTGGCCTTAATTCCTCTGTGAAAAATGCGCATGTTTAACGCTGATATCTTTCCTGATATATGCTGGTATTTAATCGCCCTGTACTTCTAGGCTGTCTTCCACCCCCCATTTTTTTTTTCTTTTTGACACAGTGCCTTATGTGTTCCGTATACTCAGGTGTTTTAGAAATGCATCCAGTGCCCCTGTGCCTTCCGTGAACATCTAAAAGGAACAGTTTTGTTTCAAATACTATAATTAGAATTTTACTTTAATATTTGGTCCTGGAATATTAATATTTAGTTTAACTTCTTAATCAGGTGATGTATTATTGGTCATTTACTCAACATGCAGCACTGAAATGGTAGTAGAACAGTTCAGATCTGACGCTTGGGGATAACAAGGTCAGGGTTGTTTTGGCCAGGAATTGGCCTCTTTGCTCATAATTTATCTCATACATAAGACAAAACCGACTTGTAAAATTTTCTTCCAAGTTGAATTAATTTGTGTGTTTTCAGGACTTGGTAACATTGGTAACATTAAGGAACAGTTTATGTGCACGTGCATCCACACATAAATATGTGTGTTTTAAAAATTAAGTGATCGATTTGTTTACTTTTGCTGATTTAGCATCTTCCAGATTGCTGTTCCATTTTTTTCTTTAATAAATAAGGAAGAACTTGGTGATTTAACAGCCAGAATTCAGGAAAATTTCTTTTTTAGAAGTAATCTTAAATGTTCAGAAGTGTCTCCTGGTTAAGGATTGTGGGAAGGATTATAGCCATTCACATGTAGTTGTTTGTAAGAAGTTCCAGACATTAAAAATGGTCATGTAGCTTTTCATAAATTTACATTCATTTAATTGAAAAATGTTTTTTCTGCCTTTTCTGTTTTTGATATTTATACCTTTCTGACATAAGTCTGTTATCCTGCCTATGGTACTTGAGTTCTACAAGCAATGGAAGCTTTATGTTGCTGTTTCTTTTGGAGGAAAGGTAGATCAGAGCTGTCATATCGATGTGGTGTGGTAGTTTGGAAGCAGCTGGAAAACTGGACAGTGGTTGGTCATAGGAATCCTGGGCTTTGTACTCTCAAAAATTCCTTCCCTACCAGTTGCTTTGAAGGAAGATTTAACATTTGTCAGCTGTGAGGTTTTGAAAAACCAGGAGGAGAAAGATGTTAAAGAACCTCTTTACTGCCCGTCAGTGCTTGGGCTTCCATCCAGATCAGTGGTATTGGTGTTGCTTTAGTTGTTCTCCAGTTAGCTGGGGAGTGTGAGGCTATTTTGGGGCTGTTTTTTCTTTTGAAGGGTAGGGGGAAGGGTGCAAACCTCAAGGCACTGAGGGTGTCTCAGTCTGGGAGCAGTGGTGACACACAAATGTCTGCTCTTTTGGGTGTGCTGGAGGCAGGGCAGCGTGTGCTGTCAGGTTGGTGGTGAAAGATCTGCTTCACTAGTGATGTACAATATCCTTGGGGAATTTACCTGCAGGGATAAATTAAATAGAAACTGTTCTTTAATGTCTGAGTGCTCTGAGTGAATTGAATTAGATAAGATCTGGGGAAATTCTGGAGTAACGGGTATTAAATGTCAGTTCTTTTGAATGATTCTCACTTTGATGGTCTTTAGAAGTCGGGAGTTAGCTGAGGTGTTTGTTTGAGAGGTCAGGAGTGCAGCTCCTGCAGCCAGGTTAATGCCTGCCTGAGTTTGAGAGCAGGTCCAGGACCAGAATAGGCCAAGCAAGTGTCTCCTCTGTAAAATCCATGATGCTGGCCCTCCTGGGGAGCTGTGCTTCAGCTGGGAGAGGCTGGAGGCAAGGCTGGGTTTTGAAGTGAAATGAGATTTGATGTGGTTTTTGATGCTAAGCCGAGGCATAGGCTCTTCCTTTTTGACGTAATTTACTGGTTTCCTTAATGTTTCTGCACCGTTGCTTAAACACAGAACTTGTTTAATGGTAGGAACATATTCCAGAAATTCACATACCCTGTCCAAAGATTGAAAGGGCAGAAACTGGGGCACAGCTAAAATTGTTATCTTGTGTGGAATTGACTGCTCTAGTTGTACCGAAAGTGTGGGGGTAAGAGCCAAATATAGAGCAGTTTGAAGCTTTCTAAGGCTGACATTTTACATTCATAATAATTCTTGTTTATCTAGTGATCATGGGCTGTAGAACCATTATCTGAAAGCTGTCAGGTTTTTACACTGACGTGTGGAAAAGCCTTGCAGCTTCTCATTCAGTTCATCCACTTATCAGCTGTTGAATTTGCTGATGCTCGGCTCCTCCCTGCTGGCAAGAAGCTGCGGTTGGTCTCCAGGCAACGCAGGTCCGGCTGAGCATCTCTGCCTTGCTTGAAGAGATGAAAATTTTCCATTGCGGGGAGAGGATTTTTCCTCTTGCTAATTCTTTTATCTGGCTTCTTGTCTTGCCCAAGGTCGTCGCCTCTTTGAAACAATACAGAGGTAGTTCACAATTATCAGGAGGTTATATTTTTAAGAGTTTTAAGGTATAACTGCAGATATGTGTTTCGATGACTTTTGTTAGAAATATCTCATTAGAATGTTAATTTTGGGCCTTTCATAGTAACTTATTTTATTGCAAAATATTTCTTTCTTTTCCCCCTCTGCAAAAAGCTGTATGACACTGTATCGCTTGCTGCAAGCAGCTAGAAGTTTCTCCTGCAAAATCTGAAATACTGGAAGTCATAACAGAAATAAAATTGTTTGTTCAATTGGAGGTCTGTCTGTTGGTTCTGTTTAATCAGGTGTTCAGAGCTTGATATCTGAAATCTTCTGCAAATTCTTGGCTTGTGTGGCACAAAGCCACTGCAGCCCTGACAGTGTCTGTGCAAGACAGGCTGTGTTAGAATAAGAGAATGATAATCTTCATAATAGGTACAGGACGTACCACTCTACTGTTATCAGCAGGCAGCCTTTGGACCCTCTGTCTGGAGTGCTCCTGCTTGTGGAGGATTCTCTATGGGACACAGCTGGAACCAGTTTCTGCCCAGTTTTGCATTTTTACTGGGAAAAGAAAGGCTTGCTCATAAAAGGGTTTTGAGCACTGGGAGTCTTGCTTTGTGTGTCTGCCATGATGGATGGCAGGGCAAGAGGTGGCACAGGCAGTGCCTGCCTTGGAGCTGAGCACGGGCTCATCAGCGTCTTAAAAGCCCAAACAGCCCAGGGCACTACTGAATTCACACAACAGCCATTCAGCTGTGCTGCCTCTCTTGGTCCCTGTCTTCTGTCCTGCTGTGCTGGTATCCACAAGGTTGGAAGGAACTGAAAAAATAAATTCATTTGGATGACTTGCTGAAGTTGTTTAATAGTACCCCAGGTTGTTGAGACTTAAAATCAACAGACTCAAGGATAGAAGATACAATTATTGAGGTTATTTTTCATTAGAAAAAGCAAAGGTTTGGGGGGTTATGCCAAAGTCTATATTAGAATGAGCACAGCAAAAATGGTTTTATTTTCTTGAAGCACAGAGGGCTTTAAGCATGCTCAAATAGCTGTGCAGTGCTGTGATGCAGAAATTTTCTACACTGCCTGAAACCTTATCAGGAATTTTGGTGCTGCTCAATTTCATGTTTATTGAAGACGACCTCTTTTCTTTTGACATTTGCTCTTTTCCTTTTTCACATCTTTTTCCAGAAAAATGGCAATTTATTTGCCTTGTGCTTTGGATATATGGAGACTGTGATTGCAATTGATTTTGGTTTTTTATGACATAATATAGTTTAATGAGGTTACAGAAATGAGAAGTGAAACTGCCTGACGTGGTAGGCATTATCTTGATTTTCTAAGGTGTTAGCACTTTCAGAAGGGTGGTTCAATTTAACAGGAGGTACAAGGTTAAATTGGTGGGTAGGTGTGTTCGTACTGATGTAACTGTCATTGCAACTGGGAATATGTTCAAGATACCTTAGGAAAATTGGTTCTGGCTTAATAGAACCAGTCAGTTTTCTGAAGAGACATCTGTGAGTATTAAAGTTGAGGGTATAGTTTTAGATAACCCTGACCAAAGTTAGATAAGAAAAATTTAAAAGTTGTATCATTTCCAACAGGGAAGGAACAGAATGGTTGGGGGTGCCATTTGGAATTTATGGAGATAGATAAGTAGTCTCTTGAGGATGAAGGTAGATGAAGTAAATGCTGATGGAGCTGCAGTGAATTGCCTGGTGAGAGGATGACTGACTTCAAGTTGTTCATTTAAACAAAGCCTTTGACGTATTTAAACCTAAGTGCTGAGTCGTATTTAAACCTAAGTGCTGAGTCGTGATTATGTTTTAAAGTGCAGATAATGTTTTAACAACACAAAGTTTGCTTTCAAAAAATAAAAGTGCTCTTTTTTTCATAAGCTTGACTTCTTGAAATATTTCCCCCCCCTCATAGTGTGCTGTTTTTTGGAAATGCAGAATTGGAACATCAGTGCACTATGGATTTTGGTGCTATGTTGTGGAATTTTGAAGAAAAAATAATTTTTTTGCAATCATCCTGTCTGATTCTTCCCTTTGTGGTGAGTGACGGTTTCTCTTTGAAGACAGTTGTGCACTGCACACTTGCTGGCTGCTGTAAAAATTGCCTCTAAAGCAACAAATATTTTTAAGGGAATAAGACATACTCCAGCTGTGTCCCATTGTCTGGGCTGTTTGAACTAGCTAGCTCTTATGTATCGTTAAATGTATTTCAGCCTGCTGCAAGGATAGGAGCAATACAGCCAAGCTCCTGGTGAGGCTTCCTTTTCTAGATTACTGAAATTGATAAGATTTTTTTCAAGTGGTTTTGTATTGCTGTTTGAATATGCAAACTGTATGAGATTAAAATGGATTAATTATTTGGCGGTGATTATTATGCTAAGCTTGTAATTGGCCCCAGATGGTGTAAGAGGAGATCACTGAACAATGAAACATGAAATATATAAATAAAATTTTAAAGCATTTTTTAAGTACTGTGCAGGTGTACTTGTAGAAAAGGTCCTTTTCCTGGGAAGAAACTATTTTTGAAGTGAGTTGCATTTACCAGGGGAAACTGTCTAGATTTTTTCCCTTGGTTTTGTTGTGCCATGTGAGAGTCTGTCTTGTAAGACTTCTCTCCTGTCCTTACTTGCACCAATCTGCTGCAGTTAAGCAAGAATCACATGGAAATTATTCCACTGTATCTTTTGCATTTGCTCTTCTGTAAGGGCACTGGCAACCCTGCAGGGAGCTAAATGTTCAAGGTCTTAAGTCCCAGTTGCTTTCAGCTCTTTAGGGAAAGAGCCTTTAGAGGTCACTGAATCATACAAACTCTTCCCTTTAAGATGCAAATCTGAGCTGTATTATCTGAATTGAGATGTGTTTGCAGTAGTTTGAGATGTTTTGAAATGTAAATACAGTTCTAAAATATATATTAAATGCATCTCATTAATGTGAGCTGTTCTGGAGCAAAAGCTCCTTTTATCTTAGTCATCAGAAGTATTCTTGGAACCTACATTTGTAGAGTTGAACCTGGATTTGTAGAGTTAAAATGGGGGCGGGCATTCCAAAACATGATGGCTGACTCCTTCTGGGGTACCTTTCAATCATTTTTCCACATAGAGGGACTAAACGTCTTCTGAGGGGTATTGATGGTATAGTGATGTATATATAATATACACATAAATGAGAAATATGAGATAGCTAACTGTGCATTTAGGGTGCTGTTCTTCCTATAA
Source organism: Bombycilla garrulus (assembly GCA_013400315.1). Lineage (NCBI taxonomy): Eukaryota > Metazoa > Chordata > Aves > Passeriformes > Bombycillidae > Bombycilla > Bombycilla garrulus. The sequence continues at coordinate 634,782 of VXBU01003841.1, forward strand.
TAATTTATTTGTTAATGATCTTTGCTGTGCAGTTCTTTGGAAGTTTTTGCTCAAGGAGTTAGCTTGGACTGTATGATTTAGGCATCAAAGCTTTAATTTAACAATCTTGTCCTTTGGGCCCCTAGTGCTTATGGTATAAAAAGCATTACGATTAGAGGTTGGGATTTCTAAAGCGATTACACAGAGAGAAAATCTTTGTGTGGTTAAATGAGGGTGGACTTTGAAAGGGACTTGACACTTGGCTTCTATGAACATGATTTTTCTTATCATATGTGGCAAATGGATCACAGCTGAAGCTGGTCACGAAGATTCTGTGTTCTTTCATTGAGTGACTCGAAATACAGTTCCCAGACTGAGAAAGGCATAGTCTTGGATTTATTTTAATCTTAATGCTGGAATTTCTTGGGGGTGTTGGTGTCTTGAATAATACTTTCATGTGTGTAATCCACACAATTTAGCTCTTCCTGTCATATTTTCAGAAGATTAAAGGCTGAGTGCTATTTTGGTTTCTCCAGGACAAAGAACAGTACTGTCTTTTTGTAGCAAGTGGTGATTTTGGCCGCTGATGCCAGAATACCCTTTTAAGATGCTTCAGTTTCTAAATAGGAAGTTTAAGTAGCTTAGTTTTGGTGGTTCAGGTTTCTTAGTTTCCATGGCGTTTTTACTTGGGAAAGAGACCGGTTCTTAAATTACCCAATCCCTGAAAAAACTACATGGGTCAGAATTGCATGCTCTTTTCTGTCTGAATATGCTTAGTAACTTGGCTTTATTTTAGTTCCATAGAGATAAAATAGCTTTACTTGAGAGGTAAAACTGGCATTTTCCCAGAACTTTTTGTATGTAGGTGTTAAGATTACAGATTACAAATGGTGTAGGCAAAGCTGAAAGCTGTTGCTTTTTTAAGATGTTGAAATATTGATTGCACTGGGCACATAACCTCCTAGCTGAATTTTAAGAAATTGCAGCGGAGGTGCTCCTGTGCATGCCTGTGTAAAAAAGCTAAGAAGTTCTTGGAGATGGCCTTGGTGACTTGTCTTGCTTTCCTAGACAAAAGGATTGGGGAACTGAGTTTCTCCTAATAATGTAGACCTTGTTTAAGGAAGATGGGAATAATAATTGTGTGTGAGGAATAATTGTCATAGAACATTATGCAGCTTCATATTGATTTGTGTGTAGTTTACTCCTTTAATATGTTATGCCTAATATTTCATAATTCTTAGTTTTGTCTGTTAAAGCTGTATTCAAAAGTCTTTTTGGTATAGGAGGTGGAGCTGCAGCTATGGTGTTAAATATACAGGTATAAATACATATCTTAACCTCTGTGGCAGTGTTTATGTCTGTTTTGGGTTATATTTAAAGGAAGACAAAACTAGAACTCCATGTTTAGGGACTAAAAGGAGATAGGATAAACATGCTGCTAGTTAAAAAATGTTTTGTATTGAAAGAGGGCATCTTTATACATTTTTCATCATCTCAGTGCATGGTCTTTCATTTCTGTATTGCAGACAAAATTCTTAGTGACTAGAAAAGGCTTGATGCTGTGGTTACAAGAAAGGGATCTCAGGGTGCTGCCTTAGACTCCTGAGAAACAACAGAACTTTCATGTAGCACTTGCAAGTCCTTTGCCATTGTAGCTGCTGTTGGACTGTCCCTCTCCTTTCAGAGTGGAACAAATACCTAGAGGAGTACCTTTGGGTGTGGTATAGCTGATATCCTCTGAAGAAGCTAGGGCATTTCAAGGTATTTTTCGGCAGTTTGAAAGCAGAAAAACACATTCTTCCTTGGAGGGAATCTTCTGTTTGCTAATGTTAAATGTTTGCTAAAGCTGCTGAAGGGGATGTAAAAACAGGATTAGCTTTCTACCTTGATGAGCCAAGATTGCTGTGGAGTCATCATGTTCCCAAAGGGTCTTGCAAATGTGTTTAGTAGGAATTTTGTGCACAAGTTCATGTATAATTCTGGCTTCTAGAGTCCATCTGTTATGCAGGATTAAGTAAATTATGATCTTGTGGGTCCCTCCCGACTCGGGATTTTCAACCCATATGCCTCTGCAGTACAAAGCCCTTAATTTGTGAAATTAATCCGACATTTGTTTCCTTATTTATCTGGAGACATTACTTAATTTTTCTAAACTGCAGCAATGTAGTACTGCAATTAGCAGCCATTTAGTAAACATAAGTAAAAAAAAAAGATATATCAATATTTTTAAGAAGCAGGTGGCCATGATTTGCCACTAAAAGCTATAGTAAAAGTGTTTCTGCTTCCAAAGGGAATGCACACATAGACTGAATATGTAGATCTGAAGGAGTTGGTTACTCTGGAATTTGCAGGTGTTCTCCAGAGTGTTCTTACAAAACGTCATGCTTACTCATCCCTGAGTACAAGTCGTGCAACTTAATGATCATTTTATTGATTGATTTGCTGCAAAAGAGCTTAAATAACCTTGACTTGCATAGAAAGTTACAGCTCAGCATCATTTCGTCATCACAACCACCTGTTTCAGGTTACAGTTAATGAAAAAGAAGGGGGTTTTCCTCCCCCAGCCATTCTTGTAAAGAAGAACTCTAGTATTTCCTCCCTCTTGATGCTATTACACTGTTCCTCTACCCCTCATGGTGTTGAAGACTATTGTTTGCTCTATTAAATTTATTTGCTGCTTATAATACTTTTGTTTATAAATAAATAAATTCTGAGAACTGACAATGTCAGTGCAATTTTCTACCAAACAAACTTCTCCCTCCAAATTAGTTACCGGAATAAATGTTTGCTTTTTGTAATCATGCAGAATTTGACCTGCTATTAGGACTTTTCCTAAACTCTAGGATTCATACAAGTGCATTATTATGTATATATCTGCATTTCTGTCTCAATGAGTTAAAAATTATAAACTATAGCTTTTACTACTTAGTTATATTAATTCTATTGCAGATACAGAAGGCTTCAAAAAGTATCCTACTGTGGGATTTGCATTATATGTAGAGGTATAAGGCATCCTCAAAATCAGGAATTGATGAAAAAAATTGTGTTAAATGAATGCAGAGCTCATTTTTCTATTAAGAATTAGAAACATTTATTTTTAAAAGGTTTGCTCCCTAATATGATGCAGTTAATTTTTAAAATATATTTCTGGTACTGTTCTAAGGCAGCTGACTGGACACTAGAGGATATGAGTATCTACATTTTAATCTTAATAACTTCTGAAAACAACATATTAGAATAACTTCAGTTCCTGAGCCAAGCAGTAAACATTGGAAGCAAATCATTACTATTGTTACTCTGGGCATATTTGCTAATAAAACAGTGATTTGTGTGGAGGAATGGCATTGATTTTCATCAAAATTAATCACAAGCTGTGCAAGACCTTTGAACCTGAGCATGTTTAACATATCTAATGCTCTTAATATGCTGAAGTTGCATCCTCTGCTTTCTTTTATTCTAGGAATGTACCTTGCTATTTGTAAAGTACCACATTATTAGTAACAGGACAAGTAGTTCAGTCCTATGAGAACTTGTAAAATTCCTGTAGCCATTCTTGGTTTACAGGTGTATTATTGTAGGCTCTTATAATGTGTTTATCCTGCTTCAGTTGTGAAAGGTCTTTCTCTTTGAGTAATGTAATAACTTACCAACTCAGACCTCAAGTACCTTTTCAATGTTGTGCATGAAACAGGTGGTGTGGTGGGCTCTCAGAAACATACCATGTGTTTTCCACCTTGTTATTTGCATCTTCCTGTGTCCATTATCAGCTTTGTTGTTTCTTCCTGAATGTTCTTTGGGCTGGAGCAGCTTTCTCTTTGCCTAATCTAATAGGTCACTGATACTCATCTCTCCTGTTGGCTGACTGTGCCGTTCCTCTGTTTCCTTGTATATTGGTTTTGCACTGCCTGGTTTTTGGTAGCAGGAACACCACAAAGATGGCTCCTGTGAGAAGCTGCTGCGGGCTTCCATCTTGTCCAGCAGAGCCAATCTCTGATGGCTTTGAAGATGGACATGCTGCTGGCCAAAACTGGGCCAATGAGAGAGGTTGGAAACGCCTCTGTGATGACATATTCCAGAAGGAAAACAAAACAAAGTCACAGAGTTTTGCTTTTAGTCAGAGAAGAGGAGGAAATGAGAATATGTGAGGAAAAAGACATGGAGACACCAAGATCAGTGGGGAGGAGGGGCTCCAGGGGCCAGAGCTGAGATTCCTCTGCAGACCGTGGTGAAGCAGCTGTACCCCTGCAGCCCCGGGGGATACAGAGATCCACCCGTGAGGAAGGAGCCCATGCCAGAGCGGGTGGATGCCTGGAGCAGGCTGTGATCCAGTGGAACCCCCAGTGGAGAGAGAGGCTTCCAGGGTGGAGCAGCCTGTGCTTGGAGGACTGCACCATCTGGGAAAGAGAGACCCCCATTGCAGCAGTTTTGGGAGGACTGTGCGCCCCTGTGAGGAGCTCACGTTGCAGCAGATGCTGTAGGCCTACTGCTCGTGAGAGTGGAGCCACGCTGGAGGAGTTCACCGAGAACTGTCTCCCATGGGAGGGACCTCAGGACTCACAGGGGAAGGCTCCTCTCCTGGAGCAGCAGAAGAAAATCTTGTTGATGAACTGACCCAAAAACCCCTGCGCCCTGTCTCTCTGCACTGTTGGTGGGAAGGAGGGAGGGGCTGGGGAAGAAGGTGTTTTAAAGGCTTGTTTTACTTCTCATTATCCTTCTCTGATTCCGTTAGTAATAAATTCATTTTGCAACCTTACGCTGAGCCTGCTTTGCCTTTGAACTGTTTCTCCCGGTCATTATCTCAAGTTGTGAACCCTTTGTTAATTTCTTTTCTCTCCTCTGCCCAGCTGTGGCAGGGGAGGGTGAGCGAGCGACTCATGAGTGCACAACTCTGGTGTTGTGCCAGTGTCAAACCATGACACGCTTGAACCTTGGGAAGGGTGCTTTGCTTTGTCTCCTTCAGCACCCTGCAGCAGCTCTGCTCTCCAGATCTTTACCCTGTCAGCTTCCTCTGCACTCCCCAGTGAACTGAGAAAAAAGGACAGGCAGAAAGCTTTGCTGCCTTGCTATTTCTGTCCCTGTAAAGCTGATTTGTGGCTGTGTGGAGTTAAAGATGCTAACCATCCAAAGTAGAAAGCCTGCACTAAAGAGAACCCAGTTTTAACAGATTTAACAGAAGGGCAGCTCTGCATCAGTAGTTCTACCATTACTAAGTTTTGGCAGGAAGTGTATTATTTTTTGAGATTGTTATGAAGGAAGAAGCTGCTGTCCAACTGAGACCTGTGCTCTCCAGAGGATGTGTTCATTAATGCAATTACATGTGGGACTAAGCTGAGAATCTGTAATGACATGAAGTACCTTCCAAAGAATGCCATCACCCAAAATTAATATTAAAAGCCTAAAAACATGAATTCGCTGTGGTATTCTCTTCATGGTCATTTTCACATGTGATAGGGGTAAGATGTCTATAAATGTCACTTCTGGTTTGCAGGTTTGGGTTTTAAGCATCTTTTGCTGCTTACTGTAGGAATGACATTGCTCAAGGTAATGTTACTGTGTCTAGGCACATGTTTGTTTGCTCCTTCAGGTTATGTCAGATTTTTCTCTTAAAATCCTTGTCATATGAAGGGTTAGTAAATCTGCTTTTTTGGCTGATGTGTTGTTTGAACAAAAACTCTTAGTCAAAGGCACTTAAAAGCATGTAGGAGGAAAAGGGCAGGGTACAGTGAGCCTGCATTTGCTCTCTGGGAAGATTGCCTAAAAACAGCTGTTCTGGGCTCTTTCTTCTCCAAAGAGCACTGAGAACAAACTGGGTGTAGAATCAGAGGAAAGGCAGTGAAGAACTGCATTGTGCTTGTGCTGCTCAACGTCAGTGCCACTTGAAACTGTTGGTCTTAGGTCAAAGCTTTTATTTGTAAGGAGCTGCAATCAGTTTGGCATATTGTGAGGCTGTTCATGGAATTAAGGTATTTATAAATGAAGCAGTGCTAAGCGTTTCTGATGGGCATTACAGTTGTGCTCCAGCCCTGTTAATCTGAATGGCAAAATTCCAAATATTAAGGAGAGCCAAAATGACAAACAAATCTTGATTGTCAGTAATGTTAAGGCATGCAGCAGAAAAAAATGTAAGATCTTACTCAAAACCTTTTTGCAAGTGAGAAGAATTTCATTGGGTGAAAAACAGACTGAATTTATTAGGTAAACAGTGCTTCTTGAATGGCTAAAATATGTCAATTGATCAAAGTGAAAACAAAAGCCTTGCTGAAACCTAAATTGCTGACAAGATTATGTGGTCTTGCTGCTGTCTTCTTGAGCACTGTTACTTTGTTCAAATAATATCTGCTTAAGGTTCATAAAAAGGCACTAAGTTGCCTTGCACAAATTAAGAGCTTGGCTAAAGCCTTTATAAGGAACTCCTTGCTGATGCTCCTTTGAGCAGTCCTTGCACACAGGTTCTGCAGAATTTCTGCTGTATTAATAGAGCTTTTTCAGCAGGGATATGTGCTACAAAAATTCACTTGTAGAAACGGAACATGGGGGAGTTGTGCTGTGGTTTTTAGAGGATAAAAACAGGAGAGCTTACTAATACAGGCACAGTAAACTCATCTTCATTTGTGTGAGCCTCCCCCTTTATTTCTGGTAGATTCACATTCGTCTTGTGGTAGTGCTGACTATGTACAAACGTATTTAACATATCTCTCAAAAAATCCCACCCCTATCTAAATATTGCGTAACTTATAGTAACTTATAAAAGAATTGGTATAATATCAGAGCACTAAAAAAAGCTTGCTTTCTTTTTCCTGGAATGGGAAGTTACACTGTGTGATGTGCTGCCAGATCTTACTGGTTCAGGAAAGGGTGAAGTAGAATGAGTAGTCCTGTCCAATTGTGTGCTTGGCAGGTCCATTGCTGAGTGCATGGGGTGATCTGCATCCAAATATTGCTCAGCCACCTGGGCATCCATGAAAGCAAACTAATGAGCTGCTACTAATGAGCTCCCTGAAGATGTGTTGGGTAAATAAGGTGTGCACTATCTGTGCTGGAGGTGATGTTTGCTAGAGCCATTTCTGTGGCATAAATATCTTCAAGACTTAACTCCTGATGCAACTATAACACAGCAGTACTGGGACAGATTGAAGTGTTTGGGGGTAAAGGATGTTGCGCAAGGTATTTTCTCAGTCTGAATCAGTGTCTTTGTGTCAGGGGTGATTAAGAAGACAGCCACAGAATGGTGATGCTGTCTTGAAAAAGGTGGCGCTTGTACTGCTGCTGTTCTGCAAGGCTGTTAAATGTGGCTGTGCCAGTGTAAAGCTCTGGCACTGCAAGATCATGTACCTGTGTTACTGCACCTCCAGTGAGATTTGGCACACTCCTGCCTTTCCCCTTGGAAATTCCAGAAGACTGAAGGCATTATTGGCTCTAGAAAATCCTCATGAAAACTCAAGAGTTGTAAAATTACTGGTGCAGTATACAGATGCTTCCAATTTGCAAGAGAAAATGGAAACTCTTCTCAGAGTTTACTCAGGAAATAGTAGGATATTAGAAGTAGTACAAATTAAAATGAAAATTCATTGATATTGCTCTGATCTTAATAATATAGGTTATCATAAGACAATATTGTTTCCAGATTAAAGGATGGAAAAAAAAAAGAAAAAACAACTTGATAATGTTTTGTCAAATAAGGCGCTTGGAGGAAATGAGGAAAAGAAAAAACACCAGAAAGTCCCACCAACAAAAACACATTCAGCTCTTATTGACCTGTTACCTTTAGGTGCAGGTAAACATTCCATGACCTGGAGTTCATTCATCTGATCGATCTGTTGTTTCTTTAAGCAGTTTAGTTGTTTAGTTCAATTAATGCTCTTATGTCCGGGACATGCTGTAGGCGTCTGTAGTTCTGGTAGCACCGCTGCTTTAGGCCTGCAGGTCTCTGCTTTTCCAGTTAATGTAAAGCTGTTAAATTTCTAAGGAGGACAAATAAAAATAGACCCATGACCTAGAACACTTTGTAGTCTCTTTGAATTAAGTGCATTATTGTTTGTGTAACTATCTTCAGGCAAAATGAGCATGAGGTTGTTTTTAGCCGCAAAAAAGTTAATCATTAAAGCTTTGGTCTAAAATTAGAGTAACTCGACTTAAAAATTTACTGGAAGGCAGGGAACAAAACAGTAATGTTTCGGTTTTCAGCGTCACTCCTTTAATTGCTTTCTGAAGTGCAGGTTGCATGAAACTGGCGTCCGGCCAGAACCGAGCAGCGTGCGGTCAGAGGGTACGGCAGCAGATCCTTTGGATGCAGCTGGCACAAAGCACAAATTCTGCTCAATGTAGGAAAAAAGCGTTCTTGGAAAATGGCACACTAGCACTACGACTTGCCCGTGAAGAGCTTGCATCTGTGTAGTAGTTTCGGTATGACATACTGTTGTGAACGAACCGGTGCACTGAGCGTCCCAGGCTGGCCGTGGGTTGGTTGCTGCTCTTGCTGGAAGGGAGGAATTGTGCGCTCGGTGTCGGTTCCCGGTTGGCGGGACTGCCCGGGGCTGGCGCGGTGCCCGCGGTGCGTTTCCTTTAGCGAGTGCCGAGGGCGCTGCTCCTCGCTCCGCTCTGCGCGTGCGCGCCGCGCCGCCCGCTCCGCCCCCCCACGCCTCCCATTGGCTGCGGCTCGGCGGGGGCGTGGCCGCGGAGGTTGTGTGGCTGCGCCCCGCGCTCGGCCGCAGTCGGCAGCGTCCGGAGCGAGGGCGGCGCGCGCTCGGCCCCGCTCGGCTCTCCCGCGCTGCCCGGGCCCCGGCTCGCGGTCACTGAGGGACACTGAGCGACACTGACGGACCCGCTCTCCTGTGTTTGCCTCAACAGACTTCTGAATCACTGTAAACACCTGCGGGGCGCGGAGGCTTCCGGCTCTGAACTGCCTTCACTACTGCCGCCGCCTTCCGTCTAATGTGCTACAAGGATGAGCCCAGCATTTGGAGCCATGGAAGTGGAGCACTATTCCAAGGGTGTTCTGCTCGAGCCTTTTGTCCACCAAGTTGGAGGACACTCCTGTGTCCTCCGGTTTAATGATAAGACCATCTGTAAACCTCTTATTCAGAGAGAACACCAGTTCTATGAGACTCTCCCAACAGAAATGCGTAAATTCACTCCACAGTATGAGGGTAAGTTACAAAACCTTTGAATGGGGTTGGGCTTTTTGTTTCTTTTAATGCGAGTGTGCTGTGCTTTCTGTTCTCTCTGAAATCTCTTCTGTATGGAAGAGATTTTAGGGGTTTTTTTCATGTATTTTGATGTTGTCTGAGGCAGGCTGTGGAGATGCAGGGTGGAAATGCTTGCCTATGGTGTTTGGGCTGACTAACAGCATTAGAGTAGAGCAACTCTGCTGGTGATAGCCCATGTATCTCCCTTAGGCGCAGGTAAGAAGCTAACAGCTTGAGGACATTTTCAGAAATTATCTGCTGGGGTGTGTTGTTTTGTTTTGGTTTTTTTTTTTTTTTTTTTTTGCCACTTGTTTAATGTTTATTTGCTAAGGGTGGATAATAGTGTCTTGTGTAAGCTTAGTTGTGGTCTCTTTTGTGCTTTGATTTCTCCTCTAACTTTCATTTTGATTGCAATAAGTACATGCCAGTAAGGTGTCTTGTTGAATACTTGCAGTGTTATTCCTGCCATTAAGGAGATGAAAATTCATGGCATTAAGGTAGGCAAGGATCAAGTAGCTGTGATGAGGCTGAGTCAGAAGTTATGTAGGAGTGGAAATTCCAGTTCTCCTAAGAATTTGAACTAGTTAACAGGAGTACTTTGTTTTCTTTCTCCTATTCCATCAGCTGCTGCCTGATCATTAATAAATAATGTGTCTGAAGCACTTTTTCGAAATGGAATTGCTTTGTAAAGCACGTTGATTTTGACAACCATGATGGTGATGAAGTTTTGCATTTTAGTTGTGAAAGTGATGGAAGACTTCAGTGATGTTTTAGTTATTCTTCTCTGCTCATTTACAGAGACTTTTTTGCCATGTCTAATTACAAGTTCTGTTGGACTGGGAGAAAATCTGATCTTTGAATGATACTTTTCAAAATGTAATAGAACAATTGTACTAGTGTATGTGGCTTTCTGGGAACTATGGGGAGGGATTCAGAGGGAAGGGGCCTCACTTGGTCCACCTCTGTTTTTGTTTTTTTTCCAGAGTAAAGGCAAAGAAGCCATTTGCTAGCTGGCTCCCCCAACCTTTTTCCCGTTGTCCTTTCCTTTGTGACAGTGGGACAGTCAGAGTTTCTCTACTCCTGCCCCAGACACTGCAGGTCTGGGAGCTGCCTGCCTCGCTTGGAAATTCCAGTCTCTCACCGAGACCTCTCCCATAGCTAGTGGTGAGCTGCAAGAACTGTACAGACTGATTGATCTGAAATAGAGGACTGGAAAACAAAGTAAAAAACAATTCAGATAATTGTTGTGGATTCTGAGACTTACTCATGTAGCATTGAGCACATTTGTCAGTGCTCCACTAAGACTCTTCAAATGCAATGCAATGCTTGAGACACTCCTGAGGGGAGGATGAGGAGAAAAAATGCTTTAGCGGTTCACCATGTTTCTGTACCACAAAAAGATTCACGTTGTATTGCATTTTTGTTACTTATTCCACAAGATTGCTGCATAACCAGTATCAATAAAATATGTTCCAAAAAAATAGAAAAAAATGTATAATTAAACATGGTGATTTTAAGTGGAAGCTTTTGGATTAGTTTCTGTTGTAATTTCTCTTGTTTTGCTCTCGTTGCACATCTTTCCCTTCCCTTGGGGATCTATTAACCAAGTATTGTTTGGATAAGTGCTTTTTGCTGTCATGCAAAATTTAAGAAATTTTTGGTGTGAATTTTTTTTTTGTGCAAGTCGCTTTTCACTGCAAGATGTTAACAAATGTTTTACATCTCACTTAGAATCAGACCAGTCAGGTTTTTTTTAATTAATAAAAAATTTTATTAATTGAAATTGTCTCCTGTTATTATTTGGTTGTTACTTGACTGCCTCAGAGAGAGAAAATGACCTTTTGTATCATTGTTGTGCCAATATGATAAATTGTCTTTTGTGAGGTGTCATTTTTGTCTAGCTCTTTTGACATTTGTTAGGTTGGCAGATGAGGTTTGGCCTGTGGCAAGATAGAAACTAAGGACTGGGGTAAGAGAAAAAATAAAGTTGCTGTATTCTTGGTGTAAAAGAATGCTCTCTAAAAGGCTTGCTTGTCACTTGAGCAATTCATGACTGTCTGGGTAATTTCTCTTCAGGTGTGGTATCAGTGAGCTTCGAAGAGGATGAAGATGGAAACTTGTGTCTAATAGCATATCCATTAAATGGGGACCACGATAACTTAGAAAACTTAGATAACTCTGACTGTGAACCCAAAAGTAAGCTATTGCGGTGGACTAACAAAAAGACAATGTTGTTAGAAAATGAGAAGATCTCTAAGGAATGGGTCCGACAGCACAGGAAAGAGGAAAAAATGAAAAGGTAAGTTGGACTTTTAGCTGTCAGATTCCGGTCTCCAGAGAATTCTCCAGAACTCTTTCACTTTCTTTTCTTCTCTTATTTCTTCTGTTTTTCCTCACCTCTTCAGTGCAGACAGGTTCACTAGTGAAACTAGTATGCCCTTAGCCCTCAGGAAAGGCTACACTGAGTCTTTTCATTTTTTTCCTGCTGTGGTCAGTTGAAACAGGTTTCCCAAAGTTATTTTTGAAGCTTCAGCAAGAGAAAAAAACCCCACAAAACAAAAAAAAAAAAAAATCCAGCCACAAAAAAGCACCCCTACAAACAAACAAAAAAATTCAACTGCAGAAGAACAATAGTTTAAAAAACCAACCCCAAAATTTACATGCTACTATATGTGGCATACTTTGTTAAGAATCCTGCTTTATCCCTGCTAGTGACATTTTCCCCCTTGTTCATTCCTATTAATTGTGCTCACCATAAACTGTGAGCTGTGATGTTTTGTACTAAAAACAGTGAAAAACAGTTTATTCTTAGCAAAGGATAAACCTTAAAGTGCATTTACTACCTCTTGCATTACTTCACAGAAGTCATGTGCACAGGTAAAGGATATATTAGTAGAATTATTATGTGTTTTGTAACATTTGGCTAAATGCTCATTTATATTAGCATGGAAATGGCTTTATAATGGTTGAAATGCTGCTCATGGGTATCTTGTTGACATACAGAAAGGAAAATAAAGCTTTTGCTTGCTGTTAATGAAGGAGAGCAAAATGACTTGTAAAGTTAAGTCCATTGATAGCTCCTCATTCAAGAGCTTTTTTTTTTTTCTCTTGACCTCTAATTTCCTACTTTGTTCTGTTTTTCCTAGTCACAAACTGGAGGAAGAATTTGAGTGGCTGAAGAAATCTGAAGTCTTGTATTATACTGTAGAGAAAAAAGGAAATGTCAGTTCTCAGTTTAAACACCATAATCCTTGGAGCATGAAATGTCACCAGCAACAGTTACAACGCATGAAGGAAAACGCAAAGCACCGAAATCAATATAGTATCCTTTCTTGAAAGTACCTCACAACAATGGAATGAGTGGGGCTATGCCTTTTATTTCTTGAGCATTCCAGATAAGAGTACAGAGCAGGCTTAACTACAGTCCCGAGAGACTCTCTGACGCTGTGATTTCTTTGGCATCTTTGAAGGGTTTGCCAGCACTTCCTAGAAATGGGCTTTTACAGCACAGAACAAACTAGGAAATTCAGCTTGTTTTCTGGCTAGGAAATTCAGAGAACTGAATCAAAATCTTCACATTGTGGGTTAGTGGACAGGTGTTTTACAGCACAGTGTGTTTGGTGTCTTCCACAAGAACAGTTTCTAGTGAGAGTTTTCAAAGGAGATGAGTTCTGTCACTTTTTTATTACTGTTTTGGTATTGGTGATCTTAAAAAACAGTGTCCTCTTCCTCTTTTCGTCAGTATCTTAAATATAGAGGATGTTCCAGTGGCTGGAGTTTCTGCTTCTAGTAGACTCTTTTTAATGGGCTTTAAGAAAAGTTGAATATAAACAGTCATGTAGGATTGGAGCATGAGAAACAAGAAACTGAATCCATGAAGGCTGATGCACATTGGTTTTGTGCTGTGGAACCATAAGCAAACATCTCCACCCTGAGCATTCTGTCAAAAAATGACCTTGCATGGATGCAACTGATAAATCCTGTAAAAGTAGTAGCATCTAAATACTGAGGTAACCTAATTATCATGTGTGAGTAGTTTTGGTGGTGGATTACTGGAACATCTGTGACTAGTAAATGATCAAGTAGGATTGATAGGATTTTTTTGGCTGGTACCCTCACCATTTCCCTATAGATTATTTTCAGTTGCCTAAGAAGTGTGATCTTTGGAACAGTAATAATAAGATGTTTTAAAGATGGTATGAAAATGCTTCACTGGTTTTAAATGGTAATACAAACACAGGAAATCTTTGCTTCCCACAGAAAAAGTCTCTTGCTAGACAGGAAATGCTTCATAATACTTCACGTTATATTTCTGTATAACCCTGATTGCTTTTGGTTTCACTTCATGTGGAAATTGACTAGTCTCTCAAGACCAGTAAAAGTAGAACTGGAACTTAAAACAGAGTGGGCATCTCAAGTTTATTTAACTGCAGTTTTTCTACATTACTTTATACACTAGGCATGTTCTGGATATGCTTAAAGTTAAGAGTGAGGCGCTCTAAAATCTGCAGTAATGTTTGTAAAACCTGTATTCCTCGTGAGGCTTGTTCCTTGACTGGCCAGAATTCATTTTGCTGGAGAACCTGACATCTCGCTACGAGGTCCCGTGCGTGCTGGACCTGAAGATGGGGACCCGGCAGCACGGCGACGACGCGTCCGAGGAGAAGAAGGCGAATCAGATCCGCAAGTGTCAGCAGAGCACCTCGGCCGTGATCGGAGTGCGGGTCTGCGGCATGCAGGTGAGAGGAGAGCCCGTCCTCTGTGGCCAGCGGGCTTGCACCTGGGACTGGAGTTTGGGTTTGTGCAGTCATCTCGAGTTGTTACCCTCGAGCTGCTGTGCGTTGTTTCCTTCGCCGAGGGGAGTGAGGGTTTTGGGTGTCACTGATCAGCTGGAGGTGGCAGCATCTGCAGGAGCAGCCTGCAGCCCACGTTCTGCATCAGTGAGTGCAGGCTCTGAACACACAAACAGCCTCCTGCACCATATCAGCAGTTCAAAACTGTTAAAACTACTGGTTCCATTAACATTTCAGGATAGCAGATGTCACTGTAGAGATAACTCAGTGTCAATAAGACTCTATGGTTGAGATGGTGAAAAAGGCCTTTATTAAGAGAAAACTTGTCTTTTTTATTGATGGGTTCATTATCTAAGATCATGTTAGTTAATAAGTGACAAATAACACCCCTTAACACTTGAGAAAAAAAGGATAACTACTTAACTGATAAGACAAATATCATGTAACATATTCAATGTGTTCACAAACACCAAGTATAAATTATTATTTATAATTCTTTCTCTACACTTTCTCACAACTTCTCAGGACAACCTGGGAAAGCTTACAGGTTTCTCTCTATGACCAGCCTATCAACATCCACAAGCATAGGGAACCATTTCAGGATAGAATAGGGAACAGAGTGGACCAGTTATATGCATTTTGAATTAAGCATGTGGAAATTTGTCAAAATATTAAGGAGTAATCATTCTGTTCTGTAACTTTGAAAAGCCACAGATGTTTCACTGCTTGAAGTAGACTTGTTGCAAAGTGCAGGCAAGAAGTGCTTGGTAAATGTGATAACACTTGTTTCCAGATGAGGAGACATTGTGTGGACTTTCACCTGAATTTTTTGTTTACTTGTTTCTGTATTCCTAGAGTGACAAATGGGAAACAACATGTTTGTGTTTGAGTTTTTTACTGAAGCTTCTCTCCTCCTATCCAATAGATTCCAGGAATGCTAGCAGTGTTTGCTAGGACTTGTTCCACAGCACAGCTCTTGGCATGTGTGGTGTTCAGCTCACTGTTCAATTTCCGAGAAAAACATGAGGCAGAAATGAAAGTGGGGGGCTCCATTTCTAACCACAGTGTGCTGGGATTTGAGCAGGGCATGGCCGTTGTTCACTTTCCAGTATTGACCTGTGCTGGAAAACAAAGAGGAACTTCAGAAGCACCTGCAATTCTTTCTTGACCTAGGTGTTTAGGCATTATTGAAATATTGGTTGTATAGACCAGACTCCTGTGCCTTTTTACTGGAAGGTATTTTCCTGCAGGGGCGCCTCTGACTTCCTCAAACACAGATGGTTATGGGATGCACCTTAATTCTGTATAGTTTGCTGTCACTGAGATCTTAGCATGCTGAGAATCAAGTGCTACATCCTAGAGCAGAGGCAGGTAATGAGTTGAATGAGTGGCTGTAGTACAAGTTGTAGCTTGGTTTTGGAGATCTTGGCTACACCTTTCCTGATCTCACTTAAAAGTCTTCGTTCTTACATTCTGGGTGTAAAAGTTCAAATCTAAACTGAAGGAATTTTCCACTTCCTCTAAATTGCACAGGCACTGCTGGATCTGTTGATAGCAATTTCTGTAATTGTGCAAGAGCAGTTTTAGGGAGTAGTATGTCATCTTGCAAAAGCTTTAAGGGGCGTGCTTCATTAGTTTCTTGGGGGGTTTTGTGTCCCCTTCAGGCTTTGGTGTCAGTGTACCAACAATTTTAACAATTCCTTTTTTCTTGTCTTGTGTTTGTATGTGCAGGTCTACCAGGCAGGCACTGGCCAGCTGATGTTCATGAATAAATACCACGGAAGAAAACTGTCAGTCCAAGGATTCAAAGAAGCACTTTACCAGTTCTTTCATAATGGCAAATACCTGCGCAGGGAACTCTTTGAGTCCGTTATTAAAAAACTTACTGAACTCAAGTCCGTGCTGGAGAAACAGGAGTCCTATCGCTTCTATTCCAGCTCCTTGCTGATCATCTACGATGGAAAGGAAAGGCAGGAAGTTGCCGTTGACTCGGATCCAGAGGACCTGGAGGACCTTTCAGAGGAATCTTCAGATGAGTCAGCAGGAGCCTATGCCTACAAACCAACAGCCAGTACTGTCGATGTCCGCATGATAGACTTTGCCCACACCACCTGCAAGTACTATGGAGAAGATAGCGTGGTGCACGAGGGCCAAGACACGGGCTATGTTTTTGGACTCCAGAATTTAATAGATATTATTAAAGAAATAAGAGACGAAAGTAGTGAATAAACAGTGTGAATGCACAGCAGTAGAAAGCACTATTGTGACTCTTTGTATTCCAGAATTATTGGCCACTTTCTGGTGGTAGGAATCTTTACAGGCTCTGCGGGGATGGTCCCGTCAGAGTCAGACTTGTTCGGAGGGCATTTACTTACATTGGTGCTGGACCTAGCACTGGCAAAACTTGGTATCCTTATTTATTTTAACTTTCTTAAACATTCCATATTTGATTACTCAGATACCTCTGTTATCCCTGTGTGTATATGTTCCAATAAAATTCTTTTTGTTCGTTGTAAGCGATGCTCCTGTTGTTGCTGGTGACTGAGGAGGAGATGAAGCTCAGATCTGTGGTGTAATGCAAAAGCAGCACATGCACAGCAAGGCTTACCTGCCTTGTGAGACCACCTGTGGGATAGCAGGTCTGTCCTGGGCCTCCTGTCCAGAGATGAGCAAGCCCAGCAGAGCCACAGAGCTGGCAAGGCCCAGCACCTGCCCTCTGAGGAGAGGCCGAGACAACAGGGCCTGCACAGATGGGGTGGAGTCAGCTTCTGAGAGACCTCCAGAGCTCCCTCCCAGCCAGAATGAGGACTGATCAATGAGAACTTGTTCTTGAAATCAACAACCTATTTCTTGTTCCCAGGTCTTGTATCTAGATCTTATGCTGTGTAACCTATTTCTAGAGAGTTATAGAGGTTATTTAACCAAAGCTGAGGCAAAACGTGTAAAACTTCTACAGGAATAGCTGCCACAGCAGCAACCAGGGCAAAGCTGCCAAGCCCGAAAAGTACCTTAAGCAGCTTAAAATCCTACTTGGAACAAACTGACAGGAAGGAAGTATCAGAAAGTGAGAGGGTTGTGAGTAACTGAAATAACAGAGTAACTAAACCAATAGTTTTGTTAAGAAGAGCATTTATCTAACCATTTTTAGAGACAGGACTTCTCCCCTTGAGGGGTTTGTGCATCATTGTCATAGCGCAAATGAAAAATGGGTGTGGAAGTGCTGAGGTAAGAGTGGGGAAGTTCTTGGTACAGACAATCAGAATGAAGGGGTCAGTTTGTGCAGGAGAGTCAGGTGAATCATCTCCCTGGCCTGGACTTCGCCTGGAGGCTTGTTTAGGAGAGGAGGGCTGGGATGTGACAGGAATGCTGCAGAGCTTGTGGAAGGTCTCCCTCTTGAGTTTGCTGTAGCCCTGTACCTTCAGTTTCATATTCCCCAGCAGTTGCTATCAAGTTCTTCTGATCAAAGTCTGTCTGGTGGCTCTCTTGGGCTCCTTTGTACTGTCCTATTTAAAGAAGTTTTTCACCTCTGCTTATCCATGAGTTTATGGATGGGGTTTTTTGTATGATTTTGTACAGGTTTGTGTTGTTCCACAGTGTTCAGGCACCGACTGATGTTAGTTTTAAACAGTTACTTCTACATCTTGCAGTCACCTCAGTATTTTATGCCAGTACATGGGCTGTTGTCTCTGGAGATGGTCTTGTCCAGCCTGAACAGGCCAGGTGTTACTTCTGGGTGAGATTCCAGTGCTGAGTGCAGCTGACAGGGCCCTGTGAACCAGTCCTGGCACTGGCTGCACAAAGCCTTGGGCAAGGGGGGAGGATGGGGCTACTTATTCTTGGCATCTCAACTGCAAAATGCCTTCAAGCACTGATGAGGAGCGCTCCTGCCTGTTCCCAAGCTGTGCCCGACACAAGGAGAGGGGCCATGGCTGCAAGGTGATGTTTCCTTTTTAGTTGTCCAGTTTAGGATGTGATGTCCTCTGCTAATGAGCTCATGACGAGTCTCTTGGCAGGCACTGTAGTTGCCTCTTTGCTGCTACTTATGAATAAGCCTCCCTGTGCAGATTCATCTGATACATGGTTTGACTCTGTAGTCTGAAATCAGCAGGGATAAAGTCCCCTAATGTACTTGTGTTATGTAGGAACTCTGGAGGGAATTCATAAAATCCGATGAGAAAAATCGCATTTGCTGTGATGCAAGCTGCCTCCAGAACAAGCCTGCAGCCACGGCCCTGGGAACAGGCAGGGAGCTGCACAAACACTGCCAGCGGGGTGAGCTCAGTCTAAGCCCTGGGTACAGGCAGGGAGCTGCACAAACACTGCCAGCGGGGTGAGCTCGGTCTAAGCATGGTTTCAGCACTGTGGTGGCAGCAGCCAGACCTGCAGCACTGGGGGGGTCCATATGGAATAATAGCAAACCCTCAGGTGCAATTGGTGCTGCTGCAGGAAGGCAGAGGGATCTGCCCCTGTGGGCTTAAGCACTGCTTAAATCCTTTTGCCAATATTCTCTGAGGATTAAGAGTTGCTGTGCCAGGGCTTCAAAGCAACAAGGTGGTTGGGAACTTCAGGGCTGCAACAGCTGGGAGGGGGGGCGCAGGAACAGAGAAGACCTTTTTCATTAGTTACTTTGACATATGTAACAGCAAAACATCAGCAGGAAAAATCCTTTCCTTATGCCACATCCTTGAAGGTTAAAAAAAGGACAAACTATGTGCAAGTACCTCTAAATGGCATACTATCTTGCAAAGTTCAAAAGAGGTTTCTTTTCCATGCTGTTCTGCACACATCCCTCTGAGCAATTCCCTGTTTGTGGAAAGGCAGTTGTGTAGCTGCCAACATGCTGGAGTGGGAATGGGGTTCCCACAAGCCCTGTAAATATCCTCCCAGCCCTGTGCTGGGCTTCTTGGGGGACAGAAATGGCATGAGCAGGGGTTGGGGTTGGGAAGGGTGTTTGTGGTCACCTGCCTGTTGGACCATGGCAAAGGACAGAGTGATGGAATAATGGGAGAGCAGCAGTTGTGTTTGGGAATAGACTCGAGGCGTTTTTTGTTCCTGTCCATGCTCTGAGCACAGCTCCCCACAGCTCTGGTCCTCCCTGGACTGTGACCTTCCCTCCGTGCTGGCCGTGCCAGCAAGAGCACTGGGAAGGGGCAGCTGGGCTGGTTCCCTCATGTGTCCTGGGGAGCCCTGCACCATGGGAGAGGCACTTGCACAGAGCAGCCCTGCTGCTGGGGTGGGGAACAGGAACTGGGACAGTCTGTGCCCTGGCAGGGACCCCCCCAGTAATTTCTGCAGCCTCTGCTCCATGGAGGACAATGCTGAGCGCACGTCCCTGTTCCTCAAGGCTCCCCTGTGTCTGGTCTCCTCCCTGTCTGCTTCCTGATGCCTGGAGAAGACCCACCTTTTCCTGCCAGCCCTGCCCTAGCGGGACCATTGCCCAGGGTGGCTGCAGTGTGCTGGGCCTGACCCTGGGCTTTGCAGGGGCTGGGTGAGAGACAGCATGTGGTCCAGCCTGGCTGGGTCCAGGCCCCTAGGCTCCTGCTCCTGCTTTCCTGTGGCTGCCCCTGGAGGATGCTGCACCAGTCCCAGGCTTGTGGGGAGCTTGCCTTACATAAATGTCTTACATACACTTCTAGCTCAAAACTGGGGTGGCTGATGGGAATTGCCACGCATCAGCTGGCTAGAGATGAAACACATTCCTGCAGCTGGCACCGGTTTCTCCAATGAATTGAGCTCTGCTTTGCTGGCAGAGCACTGGGAGCTGATGTGGGGGGTGAGTGGTGCTCTGTGGACTTGTCAGGATGTTTTGGTAGTTGGCCTCCTTGGCCCTGGGGCTGGGCAGGGCTGAAGCAAGAAGAGGCAGGGGACAGCCCCTGGCCTTGCTGGAGGAAAGGGCACCTTTGTCCCTGCACTGTCCCCATCCTGTGCTGCTGCCTCTTGAGTAGCTGCTGGACTTCTTCCCTTGAGCTGGGTCTGTGCCAGCAGGGAGGGTCACACAAATGCCTTTTATGGAGCGAGAACAAAGTATTCCCTTGTGGCCAAGCAGTGATCTCTCACAGGGCAGCAGCCCGAGCTGCTGTGCTCCCTGCCCAGGGGAGAATGGTTCACTCTGTGGCCCTGGGGCTGCAAAGGGCTCAGACCCGAGTTCCTGGGGACAGGGTGGCTCTCAGCACACTGGGGCAGAGGGACTCTGCCCTGATGCCTCTGCGGCACCCGCTGCTGGAGACAGCGGGTGCTGTGCGTGGCCCCGCAGCTGTGCCTTCCGTGTTCCTAATGGTGGTGAGCTTAAGTTTGTGTAACTAAAAACTAACAAAAGCGGTGGTGTTGTAGTGGGGCTGGGGTCACTGTCTGTCCATCCTGTGCATGGATCCATCCTTGGCACAGGGTGAGGGTCCTGCACTGCCCTGTGTATGTCTCCAATGGTACCCAAGCCTTGGAGTCATGTAGGGCAGGGCAGAGGGGGCAGGGAATGAATAGCTTGTGTCCCTGGCTGGAGCAAAGCCACCTTCCTTCAATTGTATGGAAATGAGGGTTGGCTAAGGGGCCTCCCCCAGCCCGCTGTTGCCTGGCCTCTGTTCGAAGCTTGTAACTCAAACACTTGAATGAAAGCAGAGCAAACGCTGGAGATGGCCCCAACCAGGCTGAGCACCCCATGCCATCAGTCAGGATCCCCATCCCAGCACCCCTCACCTGCCCACCAAGGCCTGCTGCACCCACCCACCAGCCCAGGGCTCCCCCTCATGGGAAAGGATGTAAGCAGGGCCGTGGTCCTATTCCCTCCTGCCCCACAAACTGTATGGGCAGCAAAGGGTGACATTTGGCAGGAGCTTCACTTGGTGGAGGCTGGTGCCTGCCATGCTAGGCTGCCAGCTCCAGATGAGGTGATGGGCTCTGTCTTCTCTTTTTTGGGTTTGCACCATAGCAGTGTCCCCACCAGCTGAGCTGTAACAGGCTGCATTGGCCCTGTGGAGTTTTTTCAATTTCTCTTTGAAAGAGAAGCAGGTGAGCTCCTGCAGCCCGCAGAGGCAGGATCTGCTGCTGCACCCCAGGCAACCCCTTGTTTTGCAGCTCCTCCCAGATGCAACGAGGAAAGGATGTGAGCAGGGTGGTGCTGGGCAAGGGCAGCATTGGCCTGCTTGGAGACAGAGGTGAAGCCAGGAGTGTCCCTTACCCGGCAGCCCTGTGGCTGGAAGGACAGCGTGGGGAGCCCAGGGACTGGTGCTCTCGCTGCCAAGCACCTTACCCCTGTGCCCCACTTCCCTGTAAATGCCTTCTGTCTGGCTATTGGGTTGGTGGCAGAGAAAGTGGCATTGACCTGAGCCGCTTGTTCCTGCAGCATGGCATGGCATCCCACAGAGCTGCCCGGGGGGGAGAGCTGGGAAGGGGCCGAGCCGGCCCACAGTGTGCATGGGCTGGCAAGGGGCTCATCAGGTCTGCACGTGAGCAGAGTTTGACAAAGAGCAGAGAACTATCGTGTGAAGCCAAAAAGCTTATTTTCCTGAAGAAAAGCTACAGGGCAGGCTGGGCTGTGTGCTGCTCGCCTTGTAACATGCAGCCCATCAATCCTTCCCGCAGCATCCCCCGGCCCCCCTTCCACCATCCCTCAACTCTCCCGACCTTCTGTCTTCTTCGTTTCTAGGAAGTGCAGCTGCTGGCAGGCACTGGCTGCTCCTTCCTCCGGCCGCAGGAGGGGTCTGGGCCCCAGCCAGCCCCGGCTTTGTGCAGGACGGGTTGCGCAAGGAGCCCTGCGGGCATCTCGGCCCCGAAGGCGGGCGGGCGGAACAGAGCGGTCCCAGAGGCACCCATTGCCCCGGCAGCTTCGGTTCCTCCGCGTGCTGTGCTCTACGGGGAAGCCAAAGGCGCAGCCCCTCGCGGGTGTTTTCGGGCTCAGCACGGATCACGGTGTTCCTTGAAAGAGGCAGGAGCAGGGCTTGTTGCTCCTGCCGGGTGGAGCACCCTTCCCAGCTTGCTGGCAGGCAGCACTGGTTTGGGGGCTTCTCCCATGAGGGAGCAGATGTAGTTGGAAAGGTGAGATCTCCTGGAAGCCATACTGATGTGTACAATTGGGGGGGTCCTATCTACAGGGATGAGTTTTTCCAAGGAGGTAGGGCTGTCAGGACACTGGGAAATAGGGCCATGCCCCATCCTGCCCATGGACACCCCCAGTCCCCACAGGACACACTAAAGACACTGTCCCCAGAGCTGTGGGCTTGGGGTCCTCACACCACCTCACATTCCAATGACTTTTCACCCAGAGAGGGCTGGTGGGAGTGCAATAATATTTGTATACCTAAAAGTAGAGTGATTGATCCCACTGCTGTTTTGCAACGTGTTGACGAGCAGACAGTGCAGAATTATATAAGTGTATGCAGAGCTGGCAAGTTTGTGTTCCAATCATATGAGAGCTGTTGTGCAACGCTTCCCCTCCGCAGCTCTGGAGGAAAACAGGAGTGTGGGGGCTGCCACGCATGCACTGAGCCCTTCCCGGCTAACAGTGATCCCAGTCCCCAGGCTCTGAGGACAAGGGATGCAAGCATTATTTCCCAAGGTCTCAAGTTCAGCTTTAAAAGTCACCTGTGAGTGACGCAGCAGGATTCTTGCTCATTGCCCCTCCCTGTCCAATATGAATCACCTGGCGCTTGCAATTTAAAGCCGATTCCTCAGCAGCAGGAATTTGTCCTGGGCTCTGCATTTTACCGAGATGCAGAAGGATTTGCAGGGGCCTTTACAGAGGAAATCTTTCTCAGCTGCTGTCTGGCAAAGCTGGGATGCTGTGCTGAGCAGAGGAAGAGGCTGCTGTGCTGCTGCTGTGCTGTGCATGTGGGAGGTGGGTGGTGGGTGCCGGCATCCCCCTCAGCTGCCTCTGCCTGCCAGCACAGCCTGTGCTGCCGACTTCGTGGAAACAAAGCGCCGTTATTCCAGCACAAACAGCTGGGCTTGTGCCAGGGGGTGGCCAGGGCTCACCTGGAACGGGGACACAGCCGCAGGGTGAACACTGCAGCCAAACTGGGCAGGGGATGGGCAAGCAGAGAATCCTGTTCCTGTGGGATAAGGGTGGTACCAAGAACAATAGCTCCACAAGCAGGAAGGTTTTCTCTCCTGCAGTGGCGATCCCTGGCTGCCCAGCCCTTGCTCACTGTCATGCTGTTCCTTGCTGGGTGTCTGGAAGGGAGCGTGACCAGGCAGGAAGCCCAGATCTGAACGGCTCCTGAAGGATTCAGCCCCAATTACATCTCACAGTTCCAAATCAAAGCACCCCGCTGTTTTTGCAGCCTGAGTGTGCCCAGCATCAGCTCACCGCAGTGATTCCTGGAGCAGTGGGGGAGTCTAGGCAACTGCTCACTCCCACTCCATCCTCCATCCCTGCATAACCAGATCAGCAAGAATTATCTCATTGCCAGTGCTGGGAAAAGTGGAGGCCTGGGTGGGCTGTGCTGGGAGCAGGCAGGGGGTTGTGGCCACTGCAAGCCTGGTTTTTATTGTATTACCACTGGTTGGATTGGGTTGTGAATGGCTTCTGGATGAATTAAACTCCCCTCTAATTGTGAGCGGGGATCTGTGGACTGTTCCATCTCTGCATCCCTGAATCCTGACAGGATGGCAGGGGTGGGCTGGATGGGTGAAGGGTGTCTTTGTGGTGGGCTTGGCTGCAGGAGTATACGTACTAGTCCACTGGAGTGCTGTAACCAGGTCCCCACCCACCCTGCTCCCAAGCTGTCTGTGCTGGCTTTGTGAGGTGGAAAATTAGTCTTGTTCCTAGGGCAGCATGGAAAAAGCCCTGGCTGAGGAAGAGGGAAGGGGGACCATGCCCCACAGGGCTGCCACTGACTTCCCTGGGACAGTGAGAAGGGCTCAGATGCCTGGGCAGCAGGAACCAAGGGAAGCTGCTCATGTCTTGGGGGGTGGCGGGGAGGCTTGCAGGGGTCTTGGGCTGCTTAGGGTAATGTCCCAAAGGGTTGTTCTTCTGGAATGGGGCAAGGAGATGAATGGGGCTGTGTCTCCCTGGAGAGCCCTAGGCCTGACAGGCCGTGTCCCACTTCTCCACGGCCCCGTGCCAGGTCACTGTGTCCACTGCAGGTCAGAGCCAGGCCTGGTCGTGCCCTGATCCCTTGCTGAGCGAGTGGTGGGGACCGGGACCAGCCCAGGGGAGCTCACTGGGGGAAGCCCTTGTGAGGCTGGCAGGCACATGAGCACGCTGGGGAGCCAATGATGCCGGGTGCTCCAGTACGGGATTCCAAGAGGAAGGTCTGCTCAGGGACACTCGCCGGGACGGGTGGATTTGGTGGGGAAGAGATGTGCCTGCGTGCGGCCAGCCGGGCCACGGCGGGGGTCAGAGGGCCCAGGAGCGGGTGGGCGGGAGCGGTGACCCCAGGAGCCGGCAGTGACCAGGCAACCGTGTGATGGAGGAGGGACACAAACGGGCCTGTGCCGGGAAGCGTCCGTGCTTAACGGATCCTGCCAACAGCCCCTCGGGGGTCGGTGCTGGTGACCAGTCCCCGGGTGCCGGTGCCAGGGGTCTGTCCCGTGGTTTAGACCCATGGGTCAGTTCTGGGGGTCAGTCTCGGGTGCAAGTGCCGGGTGTCGGTGCCAGGGTCGGTACCAGGGTGGATGTGACAGTCAGTGTGAGCGTCGGTGTCGGGGTCGGTGCCCGGGTGCCAGTGCCAGGGTCGGTACCAGGGTCGGTACTGGGGTAGGTGTCGGGGTCGGTACCG
>VXBU01003841.1:659676-716517 GCA_013400315.1 Bombycilla garrulus
GGCGGAGGTGCCGGTGCTGTCGGTGCCGGTGCCGCCGTCATGTACCGGGCCCTGTACAGCTTCCGCTCGGCCGAGCCCAACTCGCTGCCCTTCGCTGCCGGAGAGACCTTCCTGCTGCTGGAGCGCAGCAACCAGCACTGGTGGCTCGTCACCCGCGCCGGCTCTGGCGAGACGGGCTACGCGCCGGCCTCCTACCTCCAGCGGCTGCAGGTGGGCCGGGCCGGGCGGGGGCGGCTCTGCCGGGGGTCCCGGGACTGGGCGGCTCTGCCCTGGCCCCTCGCAAGCAGTGGGGCTGTCCTGGCCGTCCCGGCTGGGTTTGTGCCGGGGCGGTGGCGGAGCTCAGCCCGGTGCTCACAGCGGCTGTCCCCGCTGTGAGCAGCCCAGCCTCAGCCGCTCGGGTCCCTCGCGTGTTCTCTCTGGGAGCCGCTGGCCCGGCTCGGCAAACGGGTGTGTGATTTCTATGGCCGTGCCTGCCCCTGCAGTGTCCCCGGCGGGCGGGAACAGTCCGGGACACTGTCCGATGGGAATTCCGTGGCTGCAGGGAGGCAGGAGACATCTCCTGTGGTGTCAGGTTTGGGGAGCACCAGCCCTGCGGGTCAGGGACAAAGTGGGAGCTCAGCAGGCTCATCCGGAGGAGGGGGCTGGGTGCCATCTCCAGGGCCTGAAGGTCTGGTGGGCTGTTCGCTCCTGCAGAACTGGGAGAGGAAGATAGGAAAATCTCTGGGAGATGCTGAGGAGGATTCTCCTCCCTCGAGTAAACATGATTACAGGTAAACTGGAATCTCCTGGTCAGCAGCCGTGGTTGATATAAGTTAGTGGCGCTCCTATGGCCGTCTCCATGCTGGCTGTTCAGGCTGGGGGTTCTGTGTGTGTGGTACCCCCGCACTGAGAGGCTAGTGAGGGGTGATTGTCCTCCTTCCACCGACACACCACGACACCCCCAGCACACCCCGGGTGTCCTAGGGGCCAGGAGAAGCCATGGGAGCAGTCTGTGATGGCAGCACTTACAGCCAGGTTGGTGACCTCGGGAATTACAGAAGGTCTGAGACCTGCTGTACCCTAACTGGGGTCAGAGCATGGAGAACACCTTTTGCTGCTGGGCTGTGAGCACTGTGCCCGTGACAGTGTTGTGGGAAAGGGGTTGTATGTGGCTTGTACAGTGCAGGGGCTGCTTAGTGGAGGCTTCTGAGGGAAAACATGGCTTCTAAAATTAAAATAGTCATTTCATATAGAACTAATTAATGGGAGATTTTGTTCTTTTGGGCCTTGGGATAGCTGTGGGACCTGGATGCTGAAGACTCCTTCAATCAATGAATGGGCAACTGCACAGAAATGCATGGAAATGTTACAAATGGGCCTTTTGGCGTCTGTCTGAAAATGGTGACAACCCCCGTTATTTTAGTGTGCTGCTGCTGCTCCTTCAGATGCCATTGAATTTCTGATTAGCAGTAACTCAGGCTGTAAGTAAGTGTGGGTGTGGGCTTTGCAGAACACTCCAGTGAGACGAGCATTAACAGGAGAGTGTGTATGTGTGTTAGGGCAACACCAGGTCACTCTGATGGCCTCTTGGTCCATCCATCCTGTAGAGCTGGGGCTCTTCTGCAGCCTGGCAGGATGGCCTGATGGAAGGGGACATCTTGAGCATCAGTAAGCCCTTAATAAGCTATTTACAGGAGCTATTTAGTTACACAGCAAAGACCTTATTAACTGCTAGATTTTAAACCCCACAGTGGCATAGCTCCAGGTTGCTGCTCATGAGTTTCCTCTCTGCAGTCTCTTGCTTCATTTGCTTGTGTGGCATGATGTCTGCTCACTGCTGTGGGTGCAGGAGCCTTCTCCTAGGCTGCTCACCCATACCAGTTTTTCTTGCATGTACCTTGCTAGTATGCATGTCAAAATCTTACAGGAAACGTATTTATTCTATGACTTTACATTAATTTCTAACATTAGATTTTGCTACAGCCTCAACACAGCTTGCAGCCTGCCAGGCTAACTCTTGACATGTTAGGAATGCACTGATACTAAAGCAGCCTTGCTGGTGACTTTGTGAGCATTCCCTCTAGTTCAGCTGTAACTTTCCCAAATGCCTTTAGACCTTGTTGCAGGAAACAGTCTTCCCTGCATCTGCTCATCTGTGTTTTGGGCATTAAATTTCCAGCACCTGTATTTGTTGATGATGTGTGAAGCAGCAGGATCCAATTTGCTGCTCTGCAGTTGCAGTCCTCCTGCGTGTCTGTGACTGACTTTCTCTTGTTGCATCCTGCCAGCTCTGAAGAGCTGACGTGAAGTCAGAACATGTGTTTATTCATGGCAGAAAGCATCTGCTCACTGAGACCGTGCTTGAGACGGTTTGCTCAATGTCCAGGAGGAGTGCAAACAATTTGTCACCCAGTTTTGGTTTAATAAGGGCACTGAGACCAATTAGTGACAGCGGTTTGGGAGGCAATTAATGCTGCCCCGGTCACAGCAGGGAAAACCACCGGTAATGATCAGTGTAGGCAGGGAGAGACGGTGGCCAACAGGAGTCACCATTGCAAAGGTAAGCTTGGCCTTCCTCAGCAGTGCAGTTAGGTTCAGGTGAGCAATAGGTTGGAGAGCAGTCAGACGCCTTCACAGCAACCTGCTGAGAGGATGCTCACGGGGGAGGCTTGGGCTGCTCTTGCTGCTGGGCACTATTAGCAACATCAGTTTTCTTCTGAGCTCCTCTTGAGTTTCAGGGTTTTTTTCTCTCAGCTTTCATAGATATGGGATATTGGTGCCGTGACTTCTCTAAAAGAAAAAAATAATTCCCAGTTATTATTTAATGCTTATTTTTGTCTGATGTAGTTTTGCTGGGTTTTGTACTGAAATCCTTGTTGCTCAGTATTGTTGTTAAAGGAGAGTTAGTTGTGTGTGGGGGTAAAGCTCCACCAACAAATCCTTCTTAGAATGTCCCTAAGAAACAAGTTGGGACCCAGCCAGAGCACCAGAAGGTACAGATGATGTGAAGTTAATTTGAGTCAATTAGAAACGCCCAACTTCAGCTGATATTCCTGCTGATTTTACTCTTCTGTAGTTCCCTTTTAGCTCCAGTTTGGGTTATTAAGAGTCATTTCAAACTGAGTGCCATTCTGGGGATAGATGCTGAGGCCATCAAGCAGCGAGAGAGAAGGATTGGGCTGTGCTGCTGAATGGGGCAGCTTGTGGACTGCACACAAAGAGAGTTATATGTTCAAACAGTGGCTTCACATGTGGCTTAGCCCTGGCTCTGCATGCCCGTGTAGAGATCTTGGGAGGCCATGACACCACCAGGCATGGTCCAGCAAAGTCGTGTACTCCGAGGCTGTGGGTGCTGCTGCCAGACAAGTAGAAACATGTACTGAAAGCATGCACTGAAAACATGTACCTAGGATTGTGCTGGTGACAGCACGAGGGCAGCTGCCTCCCGCTACTGGTGGAGCAAGAAATGTGCTAATACCTAATGCCAGGTGAATATTGCTGCAGCAAAACTGTCCACTCAAGTGCCAGGCCTTCCTATTGAACAGCAAGGTACTTGTCAGCATGAGGTCTTTTGTCTCCAGCTGTGTGCTGATGCTGTGTGCTGATGTATGAGTGGCAGAAAAATGTGGAGATTAAAATGGAGCTTAGGGTTTCCTCTGGAGTCAGACAGTCACTCCAGAAGACAGGCTTTTCAAAGCTTTATGTGCCGCTGTAAAAGATTCAATTTGAAAAGCTTGCTTAGGCACAGGAGGTTCACTCAGTGTCAGGAAGGGACAAATGCCACGTCTAGCAAATAATAAGGTTCCTTTCTGTGGGATAAATAGCTCTATGTTGCTATTATTATGATGGAACCTGGAATTTTGTAATGGGAATGTGGAGTTATTCCAGCTGTGGATGAAGATTTCAGGCTATAGCATAGCAGCACCAGAAGCACAGGGGGAGTGGTTGTCCTGGAGGATGCTGCGCTATGGGTGACACTTGGCTGCCAGGAAGGCTGATCTGCTCTGATCCTGTCTGGCAGGACAGGGACTGGCCGTGCTGGTTTGCTCCTGCTGTGGGACCCAGGTCCAGGAGCAGCAGGACTGCTTCCACTCTCGGCTTCACCAGGCACCACGGCTGATCTTGTCTTGTCTCCCGTCTGCACCGGCCCAGGCTGCATGCCCTGTCAATGAAAGTGTTAGCATTAAATGCTGAGGGGAATGGCAGCTTTAAATACTGTATTGGTAAATGTCAGGGGTGCAAAAATAAGTGCTAAGTTGCAGGGAGATGTTTCCTGATGAAGCGGGAATGGTTTAGCCTGCTGGCTCTTACAGATCAGCTGCTCAGCTCTACTAAGCCATTAGCAAACAGCTTTCAAATGATTGTTACTATCCTTTTCAAAATTACCTTAAATTTATTTGGAATAACTGAAAAAATGTTTGTAATGTGGATTTTGAGTCTCTGTTCATGCTTTCACGTTGTACCTCTGGAGGAGGAAGGAAAGGTCTGTCTAGGTGCAAAGGTGTGTATGCTGATGGCCAAGAAGCTTAAGACTGGTGAGAAAATGGAGCCAAGCAAAGAGTATAACAAGCATTTAGAGGATGCCTTGGATTGCTGTTTGCTGTATCTTTTCCTACGAGAATAAACAGACATGATAAAAATAAGAGACTGCTTTGTGCAGCCTAGCAACAACTTAAAATTCTCCTGCAGCACGAGCAAGTGCAGAGCAGCAGAGTACAGGTAGTCCTGACCAGGCAGGCACAGGAGTGGTGTGCCACCTCCCCAGCTGCAAAGAAGATGGCTTTCTGCGAGGGAGTGAAATTTGAGCACTCTCTGTTTGCCCAAACTGTTCTGTCCTATTTCTTGTTGTAGCATTGACCTGGGTTCAGGACTGGAATGGTGTGGTGCAGAGTGAGGCAATGTGGGAGCTGCCTTTCCCTGTAGGCCAGGGCTCAGAGTGGGTCTCACAGCTCATGGCCACACCTGCAGCCTGATCCCACATCCTACACCCGGCCCTGCTGTCCAGCCTTGCCCTAAGCTGCCTCTGTTCTTGTCAGCCCCGTTTTCGGTCAATTCAGTTCACAGCTTGCTGGAAAACTCCTTGTTTCTGATGGTGTTGCTTCTCTGCCAGGATGGCACGTGCACTGGTTTGGGGATGGAGCAGCATGTGCCAAGGCTGCTGCCGTGTAGGATCACTGTGGCTGCTCAGGTACTGTCAAAGCTTCC
Source organism: Bombycilla garrulus (assembly GCA_013400315.1). Taxonomy (NCBI): domain Eukaryota; kingdom Metazoa; phylum Chordata; class Aves; order Passeriformes; family Bombycillidae; genus Bombycilla; species Bombycilla garrulus. The sequence goes on from VXBU01003841.1 coordinate 664,861, forward strand.
CCACTGCCATGGAGACAGTGATGGTTGTGGAACACAGAGTCATAGAATAGCTTGAATTGTTAGGGACCTTAAAGATCATCGAGTTCCAACTCCCCAGTTGGTGGTACACTGTCAATCACAGAATAGTTTGGGGTGGAAGGGACCTCTGGAGATCATCCAGTCCAACTCCCTGCCAAGGCAGGGCCACCTGGAGCAGGTGACACAGGAACATGTCCAGGTGCCCTTTGAATGTCTCTAGAGAGGGAGATACTACAACCTCTCCGGGCTTGCTGGAAACTGAGTTTTGGCAATTTGTGTTAGTGTAAGAGTTTCTCCCTCCATCTGCTTAAATCCAGCTTTAAATTTGGTGCTCCTTGGCAGAGTCGCTGTCATTGTTGCTGAACAGGTGGTGATTGTACAGACTGTTGTACGGACTGTCCTCTGAGCTGGAGCCTGCAGCGTTTTTTGTCATCTGCTGCAGGTTTGTCAGAGCTTTCAATGGGCATGAGAGCTTAATTGCAATACTCACACAGACCCTGAGTAAGTGCTTAGGCTAAAAATAAAGTTTTATTTTGGAGAATAAGCAGCTGGTGGCACTTTGCAGCTGAGGCTGTGTTTCTCGACACAGGCAAGAAAGTGGAAGAACGAAGCAATTTTCTCTGGGCTCTCACCATAGCAGAGATGCTGTTGTGTCAGAGCTGCTCGTGCTTTGAGATGAAGTTTATTCTTGACACTAAATTACACAGTCAGGGGAATTCTAACCATTTCTGATTACTGTAGCTAAACACTTGAAATTTTAGCCAGAAGTTCTACAATAGTTCACAGTCCAGAATGATTAAAGTAGAGCTACAGTAATGATCTTTAGTCCTGGCTGTGAAGACATGTTCTCAGTTTTACTCCAATTAAAAATAATTAGGCTTTCTGATACCAGATAAAATTTGTCTTTGTGGCCTGGACACCCACATATAAACAGCACTGGTGGCGTGGTCTTATCACTCCTGAGTCATGGGTGGAGTCACACTGGTGGGTGCATGGATGGCTCCATCGGGCTGGAAATATTAAGCCTGTTTCAGGGTTGAGCAACATGAAGGCTGCTTTGGTCAGAAGTGAGCAGGCAGCAGGGACATGTCTGAGAGTCCATGCCCACTCTTGAGCAACGTGGCTGCAGCTCTTTGCCTTGGAGGAAAGGCAAGATGAGGGGACAGACTGGAAAGAAGAAATGTGCAATTTTCTTCTCAGCCTTTGAAGAGGCACTTGCCCAGAGCAGACAGACACAGATTGGTTCCCAGCTTCTCTGTGGGGTCACAGTGTCTGCCAGGTCATTTGCACCCCTGCTTTCCAGTGCTGGGCTGTGAGCATTTCACACTGTTGTGTAGGTGATCACCTGCTGTTACCTTGCAATTTTACTAATCAAATCTGTGATTTTTTTTTTTTTTTGCCTACTGTATGGTTTTTGAATGCTTTTCATCAGGAGAAGATGGCAAGACTTTCTTTCCTTGTTTACATCTGGATGATGATGAGCTTCTTATTGCAAAGGGAAGAACTGTCAGCTTTGAACTAGGAACATCCTGCTCTGTTTGTGCTTCTGCATCACTTTTCACAATCCCACTCCTGTGTTTCCTTTGAAGATTTACAGCATCCCACCAGATGAACTCTTATTAGAAAAACAGCAAACCCAAACAACAACAACAAAAAAAAGAGAGATTTGTATTGAAAGAAGTATGAAACCAATAAACCAGAAAGTTCATGGAAATTGATTTTCTTGTGATTGTTGCTCTGTGTGAAGTACAGAGGGAGCAAGATACTGAAGAGCAGGAAGGAATTCATGTTGTTTGTCTTTGGAGAAAAATGAGCTGTGAGTGATGACGGAAAACAATGTGAAAAGTCCTCTTGCTTGCAAGAGAAGAGTAACCTCCATGCTTGGGGCAGCCTGTAAACTAGGAAAGGCTTTGACAAGAGCAGACTATATTGTGGTCCCTGGCTGACCTAAAAAGAATCCTTGCAAGGCCTTGGGCATATTAATGCCCATGGGGGAGGTCAAATCCCATGGTGTAAAGTGGTATTTACATCTGTCAATGGTTGGAACATGAAAAACAGCTGAACCTCTCTGTTCAGGAAAGCTCTGGTTCTGGAGCAGAACCAGCCTCCTTTTTATTCTGTTCCTTTTGTAAATCAGATGTACATAAAGCCAAACGGAGTTTATAAGAGCATACCAGATTTACTCCCATGAACAATTTAAACTTTATCTTTCCTAGACAGGATTATGTATTCAGTGTGTGAGCTGTCAGCCTGGGTATTGGAAGAAGGACAAATTCCAGAAGGGTTTTATAAGGAGGTGTCTTGGTTTTGAAAGACAGGTGCCTGCCAAGGAAGGCAGGAGCTTCTCTTGGAATAGAAAAATGCAAACCCCCTCCCTCCAAATTATTTAAAGGGGCTCTCAGGCAAAGATATGAGGATAAGTATAACAGTTCTTCAATATGTATAAATAAAATAAAACAAAAACCCCAACAAACTACAACCTAATAGGAAAATTAGAACAAGATGCAGTATTAAACAAACAAACAAAAAAAATCTGACAGTTAGAATACAACCTGACACCCTGTCAGTCAGGGTGTTGGTAGCAGTCGGGTTTGAATGGTGGCTCCAGTAGTGCTCCTGGGGTGACAGATGGTTCTGCTGAAGCAGAGATCCTGTAGAAGGGCGGAATTTTCCTCCAATGCTCCAGTGGTGATGTTGAAGGGTCTGGTCCTTCCTCTGGGAATCCAGTGGGAGAGAAGGCTGCTCCTCTGGGAATCCAGTAGAAGGCAGGTGCCTGTTCTGTCCAAATGCCCAGATTATATCCAGGTGGGAATGCTTGGCTCCTCCCCCTGGGTGGAGCTTCTCACAATGGGCTGATGTCATTCTATGAGTCATGTGGTGGGTCCTTGATGGCCCATTAAACAGGAAATGGCTCCCGGAGGGAGTTATCTATGACTCATGGGGCAAGATGTTAATGGCCCATTAACAGGAGATGGTCCGGGGGAGGAGGTAAGGAAAACACTGCCCCTCCTGATTTTAACAGTTCATGAAGATGGAGATAGAATACAGACCTTCTGGAATATTCTTACATTGTAACCTAGGACAGGAGGGAAGTACAGGCACCCTTGGTATGCAACTATAGTATTAGATGGTCTGCAAGAAAATTAGGCTTCACAGATACTACCATTCTACATGGCCACTGCCATAACCAAAATTCTAACAGAACTCTGTGTGCAGAGGTTTTTAAATTAAAATGCATGTGCATTGTGTTTTTTCCTGAGACAAAACTTAAATTGAGGCTTTCACCTTGGCCATACCGGTAAGAGTTGGCTCGATTTATTTCACTGAAGAAGTGTATTTGTGTGCAGGCTTGCAGGGGCTGGAAGTGTTTGGTGTTGGATTGGGGAATCAGCTGGTCCTGCAGGGCTGGTGATCTCTGCCTCCCAGAGCTGCTGTTGCTGTGTGATGGTGCCAGCTTCTGGCGGGAAGGAGGTCTTGTTTCCAGGGCTGGCATTCTCCAGGGAGAAGTGGGTGCTGGCACTCTTGGAGGACCCCAATTTGTGCTTTTTCTGTGACTTGGCACTTGGATCTGAAAAATCCTTGTATTTAGAGGAAATTCTCATTTCAAGTGGTAGTCCACTGGAAATTCTTTCTGTGGACCCTGATTGACCTCATTGCCTCAGGTTTGAGTAGCAGCAGGAATTGTGGGTCCTGGTCCTGCTTCTGGAGGAGCATCACTTTGCTTCCTCAGCCAGTGGCTCACAAATCAAATTTTGACCTTTAAAAGAGGATCTTGTCAAACCAAATTTGTCTTGACTTTCATCACATGGCAATACCTTTGATTTTAAAACCAGTGTTTTGAAGCTTGTCATGTGAGAAGGGGAGCAAAGGGCACAATCCTGTGTTTGTCTCTGCTCCCCTTCAGCCCCCATCACATTTCTCACCACAGGGGTATTGGACACTAATCTGGGAAAAACTCCATCAGTGCTAATGGTCAGAGTTCTCCAAAAGACAGGACCCACCACCTTGGCAGAGGAGGTTCAGCTTCATGTGAGATCACCTGTGTTCATGCCCTGCAATGCAGAGCTGTTTGCTTCCCTTTCAAGGGAGCAAAGAACTAAAACTTGTCCTCTTTTAGCATGAGGCTTAGGCAAGAAAGGAAAGTAAGATTTTTTTCAGCTTTTTAGAGTGAGGTGGGAATTCCATGGGTTTGTTTTTTCTGGTTATTTGCTTGCCTGTCTAAGTTGTTTAGAAGAATCTGTCAGTCCTTTCCTCCTTGGAAGCTGTTCGCTTCCTGTGAAGCTGTGTCCTGTCCTGTCCATCTGCACCAGCTAAAAGGGCAGTGTCACCCAGCTGTGAGTGCAGTGAAGCCATTCCTCTGGCTCAGGCTGCCTTCCATGGTAGTGGGATGTGCTTTTGAATAGGGATCTCCTGTCATGCCAGTGAGGGGGGAGGTGGGGACAACCATCTGTGCTGCTTTGTCCCCTTTGCTGCTCAGGCTAAGGTGGTGTGTGTGTGTGAAAGTGGTCTGCAAGGTGCTGATTTTTTCTGTGATCTTGAAATGCCACCATAGGCTGTTATTTTAGGTTGTTCAGCTGCTCAAGAGTTATAATTAAAAAAATTAAAAAAAAAAATCAAGCTGTTGAACTAGGCATGGTAGATAATTCCAGGCTGTGGGTCGTTTTTTGCTAAATCACTGGTTTCAAGTTCAGATTAGATCTTTTCTAAATAATAACTATCAATTATTTCTTGGGGTTTTTTGTAGTATACAAATAGGGACAGTGCCTTATAGTATGGAAACCTTAGGGCAGGCCTCAGCTCCAAACCTGCTATTATATTGAACGAAAACCAAAGAGTTGAGGGAGAAGATGAGGCAAGAACTGCAAAAATAGATCCTCACCCACAAGGGGGTGGGAATTGCTGGGTTGATGTCTTGCTGAAAAGGTCTTTGAATAGCTGTCCATGAGGTTTGTGCCTGGGACCATACCTCCTCAGCTGGGGTGTCCTCTCACTGTTCTGGCTGCTTGCTCCCTCTCCTGCCCTTGAGCTTACAGGCTGGGAGACTGAACTCAGCCTCCAAGCTCCATCCTCTTTCTCTGGAGGTGGGAAGAAAACCTTGATGGACCACACAGGTGCCTTTCACCCACTTGCACCTGGGGGATGGAAGTGGTTGGACAGGTTTTTGGGCTGGAGGGCTGGCTGTCAGCAGAGTTCAGTCAGTGTCCCTGTTCTGCAATGGAACCAGGGCAGCTTCTGTGGAAACCAGATGGCATCTTAGAGATATCAAACTGGAGCTCTTCACTGAGCAGACAAATGCAAACCTCCATGGGCTCTGAATCTGATGTGGTGATAATTCCTTTTTGTGTAAACTCGGTGAAATCTGTGCCTTTCCAGATTTCCTCTTTCCTTTTCCTGAGGAAAGGATGCATGTTTCCCGGGGGACAGACAGACCATGGTTTGAACAACGATTTGCATCCAAGTGACCTGCCAGGAGGCAGGTCCACAGGCCCTTCCCCTCTTTGTTCAGGCTCAGCTATCCCTGGGGAATATTTGGGGAGAAGCTCAAGTGTCAGCAAAGTCCACATTTTTAGCATGTTAAAAGAATAATTGCATGAAATTCCAGCATCTCAAGTAGGAATGATGATCATAAGAAATTCATTACCTACTTACTGCAGAAGCTTAGAGACTTTCCTGAGCCCGGCCAAATTAAAGTCTTTATAGATGAAGACTTTTTCCATTTGACATCAAAAAAAAAAAACAATGTCCCTTGATGTGCTGAGTTCTAAGTAATGAAGTTTTTACCCTGGAATCGCCTTTGCTGGCTGTAAAGTGCATCCCCTTTGGTTTGTTTTTTTGAATTGATTTCATGTGTCTGTCTTCCTTTAGCTTGATGATAAGAGATAGCAACAGCAGCGTTGAGATAATTGTGCAGTTGTTATCAAGGGACCTGCAGAGTATATTTTTTTGTATCAGGGATAGAAATAAACCCCTCCAACATCCAGTTTTGGAAATCATCTTCTTGCCTGTGGTCCTGGGCACTGCCTTAGCGGCATTGCCCAGTGATGTGGGACAGCATCTGAGCCTTCTACATGCATGAACACATGAACTGGCTGTATTTTTGAGCTTGAGATCTCAAAATCATATTGAGCTCTGGTCACTTTAAAGCCTTTTTAAATACTGTTAATATTCTGTTAATGACTGAGCATAAAAGTTCTCTGAACAAAATCCCCAGTTGGCAGTGTTTGGTCTCATGTGACTGTGGATGGATGTGGAGAACCACACAAACCTTGTAGCTGGGCCGAAGGGAATTGGGAGTGGTGAAGGGTGATCAGCCCTGGGCTGGAAGAGTTTAGAGGGGTGGGAGAGAGAAAACATGCACATGAATTGTGCAAACCACGCAGCTTCAGAGTTACTGTCACCCTTTGTTGCTGTTAGGCAGCTCCAGAGCTGCATGCACTAGGGGAGCTGAGTCCTGGCCAGCTCCACTCCTGCAGGATTTGTCCCACATGATATGGGCTGGGGAGATTTCCTGAAATTCAGTGGTGTGCTCTCACTGATGCCTCTCAGCAAGGTGGGTGCTGACACATGTGAATGTGGCATGAGAAGAGGCAGATGCAAGAAATCGATCCTGTAATGAGCCATGGGAGCTGGAAGAAACTTTTGCACATGGGAAATGAACAGTCTAACAAATGCAGCTTTTTCTGTTCACTGCTTGGGAAAGTGAGGAAAACAGGATTATGGCTGTTTTGCTGCCTGAAGCACAATGTCCTATGAGGACATTCCCCTCCTGTCCCCATTTCTTTGTGTTTTCTGGGGAGCCTGTGCCACTCTAAGCTCCAAAAGGAGATGGGATTATAAGTGCAGCTAAAGCAAAAGCTGTTTTTCTCCTGCAGATAGTGTGGGACACTAATGAATTCCTTTTCTTCCATGACTCATCTCTTCCTTATAGGTGAAATGTCAGCAAATCCAGTTGAACCCTTTAATTTTTTTAAGGTAAAAAAACCCACTGAACAAACCCAAGAATTTGTTCTTGAGCTGAATCTGGAGATAACAGCAAGTTAGCCTCATTCCTTTGGTAAACAGAACTAAACTTGCAATTCTCAAGGTACTTTTGTAGGTCAGTGGAAACTGCCAGTCTGTTAAAGTTTTGCAGCACAGCAAAATAGTGTTGTTCTGATGTCTGCCAGTCAAAAACAACTGCAGGATTTTTAGTTCAAAATTTTCTGTGGTTTATTTTGTGCTGTTGTCTTTATGATCATACATGTAACAGTGTAAGACGCTGCTGCAGATCTCAGTGGTATCTTCATTGGTTTTGGTTTCATGAATTAGCTTCAGTTATATCACTGTCCCAAAAAGCTTGATTGCATTGACTCGCTGGATTTGGTGAGAGTCAGGAACAGAAACATCAGCAGAAACACCCACTTTACCAAGAATAAATGTGCATGCAGGAGCAGCTCTCAGCTAACAAGGATGTGTGCACACTTGGGTATTTTGTCTGTGACCATTAGTGTGATCTTCCTCTTGACAGTGCAGCATGTATGGAGAATTTCAGCCCCTCTGATACCTCCTCCAGTGCTGCCCTACACCTGCACACTCAACAGTCTTTAAATGGCTTTGCTATAATTAGCTGGCACACCTAACTTTGTGTAATTCTTGTGTATAGCACCGATAAGCCAAAAGCATGAGTAACATCCCCTGTTCCGTAGTGCTCCTCTGAACACGTTAAATGTACAGCTACCAAAACCCATGGCAAAACCCATCCATCTTTCAGAGGATGTTCCTTCTTGCTTTACTGTGGCCCACCTGAAAGCAAATGAGCATGTGAGGGTTATCTTGTACAGTGAGTCTGGTTGTTAAATTGTTTAAATCCCAGAATGAGTCTTTTGTACCAGTCTAAAGTCATAAATGATCCTGGGGGCTGGAAGAAGCCATGCTGTTCTGCTTAGGTGGAGAACTTTTTTGGGATTCCCATGTTGGGAATTATGTCCCCAGGAAAGAGGAGATGTGTTTCTTCCACACTGGTGTGAGCTGTTCAGTACAGCTTGAAAATGCTGGGGTGAAGCTGGTTGGGCATCCTGGGGTTTCCTGGTACTGATGTTTCAGGTCTTTGTGCCTGTGGCCCAGAGTGGGCTGTGGAGAGAAGCAAGGCTGCTTGTGAGATCCATATTGTGGGAACATTATATGGGCACCTGCTTTGGGGGAACCTTGTAAATATGCTTGCTCTCCTGGGTCCCTGGCCTGAAACACCTTTAGTGGGAGAAGTCATGGACCTTGGTTTATCTTTTGTGCTTAGGAGTTGTGTGAAGGGATGATAGTAAAAGTACTGTTGGCAAGTGATCTCTCCACCTTGGAATGAGTTTTCTTCATGAGAATGTGGAGCTGCTCTCTTTGACTAGAAGGGCAGCATATACCCAGTCATTCTGTGTTTGCTTGGAGCAATTCTATTCCTGGCAAAAAAATGCTCAGCTTTTTCCATATGGTGATCTGGGGGTCATTTTATTTCAGAGGAGATTGCACATGTGATCTGATCACACAACATGGTAAGTTGAGTTTCAGGTAGGATGCAGCAGTAATTTGAGGAAGGGACATGCTCATTACAGAGGAAAACACTGGGTTTTCTCTATAAATTAGTGTGTTCTGATCCTGGCCTGCTGGCTCTCTCTTTATTCTGGGTGTGTGTTAGAAGTGGATGTGGGGGTTTAGATAAGTCCTTGTCTTTTGGCCAGGCCTCTGGCAGCAGGCAGTAGCTTTATTGAGGCAGCCAGCACCCCAAAACCCACTCTCTGTTGTAAGTTCTTTAATAATGGCTGATTTGGTCAATTATAGAATGAATTATATATTTAATAGACACAAAACTAACAGACATAAGACTTAAAAGACTACTACTACACAGGAATAAGGACAAAAAGAGATTACTAGTAGATATACACAGCGTAGGTTAAAGCTACCTATTAATTTTACAGCTAGAGAAGAAATAATATAATTTAGGATTTAATATATCTTACCACCCGGTTGTTGGGGCACACACTGAGATCCTTCCTCTCAGTTCCCAGGAAAGTAACCACAGAATCTTCATTTAAATCTTCTCCAGGGAGAAGTCTCAAATGCTTTCCAGAGTGTGTGTAAGAGGCTTCTGCCTCTGTGATAACTCATGTGTCTTTTATAGTTTGTAAAACAGTGTCTCTCAGTCAAGAATATTTCTTTTATCTTTTCCCACATCTGCTTTAGCTGAGGCCTGAGCCCTTTTGGTGCCAGAGATGACCCTCGCTGGGCCTTTCAGGCCAGGTTATCTCTTTATGCACCAATTATCTATGGTGCAGAGGAGGGCTGGCGAGTGGGGAGGCAGATGTCTTGCCACAGTGTGCAGAGAAGCTGTGTCCCTTCATGGCAGAGGAAGCAATGCTTATTCTGAATGTAGTGTCCAAAACAGAAAATTTATTTTCTATCCAGGCTGTTAGCTGATCCTGCAGCAGCAGGCTGCCTTTGATCCTCCTGACTAGAATGATCTTTGGGGAAAACTTTCCATGGCCTCTCTCAGGTTTGCTCACAGTAATGCAAGACAGGTTTTCAGCTCTCAGTGGCAGCTTAGGAGGAAAGAGCCCAGGCTGTACCAGGCCTGGCAGCTCTGATCCTGGTGCTACTCAAAAGATCCTGGGGATTCACGTCTGCTTTACTATTTTGTGCAATTTACCCCTGTCCAGGACTAAAACTAGCTGATGACTTTTCTGTGGTTGATCCTTAAGGATGGACACTCTTTTCCCTCATTAATGGCTTTAATGAAGTACCTATGCCTGTTCATCCAGTGGATACCAGAAAGTGACACTTTTTCTCCATGTGGCAGACTCAAATCCTTCATGCCAAGCCCACAGGCTCTGCACTTCCTTGGATGGTGACCTGTGCATCCTCCTTGCCCCTTTTCCTTCTTGCCTGGCCAATGTTCCTGAGTTGTACATCTGTGCCTGCTGCCTGTCTTCCCATATTCACTGGGACTGAGACAGCAGGTCCAATTAATTTTGTATTCCCCCATTTTCTGTTTGTATAAGACACACTTTATAATTTGTCCATGGTTTTAGGTTTGGGCGACACAGTTATTATGCCCAAAGCACATCATAACTCCAGTTTGTTGCCTTCTGACTCTTGCCAGAGTGTTCGTCATGGGACAGGGAGAATTTGGGAAGAAAAGCTGATAAATCATAAATTCCTGTGCAAGATGAATCATGAGTTATTACCTCTTTCTCAAACACGTAACTGTAAGCTGTTACATCAGTGCCAGTCTGTGGCATGCAGGAGGAAAGTCCCTTTCAGTTAACATGTACATATGGGCTCTTCTGCATCTACCTTTGGGCATCATTTTCAGTTGAATTGAAAATGTAATTGCATATTTTTCCTGCTTGACCCCTGGAGACTTTAGTTACTTGATCCTCCTATACTGGAATGTGCTCCAAGGCAGGGGTGAATGGGAAGGGAAAGAGTTCTCCTGATCATGGTAGAAATTAGAATTTTTTAATCCTCTGTTTTATATAACTGTCACCTTTCTGGCATTTTGCTACAATCTCTGCTATGGAAATAAATTGTGGGGGGAAACTGAGCCTTCCTCTTTGAATGCCAGAAGAAGAGCTACTACTTGCAGAGTTTTCCAGTCTGGTTCTTTCCTCTGGGCTCTGACCTTGCTCCTTGTTCTGGCAGCTCTTGGCAAACCTGATTAACTGTAAAGAGAGTTTCTGTGGCTGGATCTTCATCCCACATCCACGTTTTTGCCAACTCAGTCAAAACAAAGATGAGCTGAGATTAGCACCTTGCACTCTTCCCAGCACTCTGGGAACTTAGAAATCAGTTGCATTTTTGGTCGTAATTACTATAGGGGCTTTCTGATGGACCTGTGCTAATTGTGTGCAAGTGATCTTGGAGCTGTACTGAATCTAAATGAGCAAAATACATCTGTAGCAGTTTTCTGGGCTACCAAACTGAAGACTACACAAAGTCTGGCAAAACCTCTTTTGTTGGGCTTTTTGTCAACTTCAAATGCTAATATGTCAAAAGTCTTGGTATACTTCTAGCATTGCCCTGCAGTGTGTGTCCTTCCACCTTGATACATCCTGGTTCATAATCCTGAGTTTTCATCAAAGCAGAGGCTATCTGCTGTTTTCTTTTTCAGTGTAGATGATAACTTTAGTATGTGTATGTATATACATTTAATGTTTATGTATATATCACTAGAAATGTTAATTTTCCTGCACAGATGCCATGTTGATCATGTCAGATACTGATTTGACTTGACAATTGTGTGCAACTGTGATGCTGAACAGGTGATCCTAAAGAGAGGAGCAGCTCTGTTGTCTGGCAGCTGTTCACCTGGGGCAGGCTGAGCCAATCAAGTCCCCTGAAGCATTGAGAGCAGTAACAACTAAGGCAGCAAGATATGTAAGTATGTGTTGATGGTTTTATTTTAAAAATTTCTGTCTCTGCTTTTATTCTCTTAGACTGTTTTGGCATGAGACACATATTCTGGTTACAGGAGAGTGCACAGTTATAAGGGGAAGGAATCAGTGGCTGATTCTGGTCATCGTGGCCACTAAACAGGGTCTGAGCTTGGCTGGAGAGACCTGGGATGAAGCATTTCCACCTCAGGAAGTACAAACATGCTGTGCTGGGTTGCGTGCATTCTGTTGTCCCTCAGCCTGTCTCTACCCCCTCTCCCTGACTCTGAGGATCCCTGCTCTTGGGAGAGAAATTGGTCGGGGTTTGGTTGCTGTGCATCTTTTCGCTGCCTTCAGGGTTCTGTTTGTTCCAAATGCCTCTTGAACTGTCCCTAGTTAGTGTATCTCATTGCCAGGAGCTCTGGCTTTTGCTTTAGCGTGATTTGCACAGCTTAAGCCCTTTCCCTGGCTTTCCTTTCTTTTCATTTCCCATTTGTGCCGGCTGTCTGCTCTAGCGGCTGCCGTCAGCGCAGGGTGGAAAAACACCGCTCCGTGAGAAACGCACTCCAGCGTATCAGCAGGAATTCCTGGGCTGCTCCTGGGCTGCCTCTTTGTCAGAAGAGCTCAGCCATGTCTTTGTTTTCTCCATAGCAAGTCAGAGATGCTGCAGGTTTGTTTGGAGCTTTGCTCATCTCGTTTGCTCGGTAACCAGGGCAGTTGCCCATTGTTTCGCTGGCGGTTTTGTTGTGTGTTTTTGAGTGCCGCGAGGCACAATGTCTTCGTGCCGGCAACAATAAGTTAATGCATCTCTCTTAGCCAACAGCCCGGGGACTAAAAATTTCTGATTTGGGCTGCAAAAAGGGAAGAGAAAGGAGCTGAATTTTCTCCAGCAATGCAGAAAACCGAAATTCAGCCTGTTTGTTTGAGCTGTGCGGTCCCGAAAGGGGAACTCTGATCTGGCACATCATTCTGCCACAGACAAAGGATAGTTGATTTTTGTAAATTGGTGCCTCAATCATTTCAATCTGGAAGGAATAAACATGCAGACAGTCTGGCGGTGACTGGGGGTGAAGGGCATGTGACCTAAGAGGTGGCGTTCCTCTCTGATTTGTGTAACAAAGAACCAGCCTGTGCCTGTGTATGCCAGCAGGACAAATATACTAATTTCACCAGTGGTCCGTGTCAGTGCAGCTGCATGAAAACTGAGCTGTCACTGGAGACAAAACTTTGTCTGTCCTTTGTTGTCGTGTTGTGAAAGCTGGGGCAATGAGATGAGGGTGAAGATGAGCAGCAGCCCTGCCTGGGCACCCCTCTGGCTGCATAGGCAGCTGCAGGCATGAGGGCACCGATTCCTGCACATGTAGAAGTGCAAATGCCCTTGATCACTAAAAAATGGGGAGGTAGGAGGAGGAAAAAAAGCAGTGTTTTCTTGGATCAGCCCCCTGTGGAGGCAAAGAAAAGCCTGCCATAAGTTAATGGGCCACTTTCATAAATGTGGGAGCCTTGTGCATGCAGAGTGGCTCAGCCTTTCTGAGCTGATGCAGCTGTCAGCCTGTTTGTCTAGAAAATGCTTTTCTGAAAGGTATGATTATTCTAGACTGTTGAGCAAGTTCTTCTGTGTGAGTGCATTTAAACAACACCAGTGGTACATGTGGAAAGATTGCAAACAAAGAGAGAGGGGGCAACATTTTTGATAGCCTAGGGAAGGCAGGAGAGGAGATTGTGCTGCCTTTACAGCAAGGACACCTGTAGTGTCTTCTGAATTGCTCAGGTCTCTCACCAGCCTGTGTAACACATCCTGTGCAGGTGTGCTCTTTTTGGGGAGACTGCTCCTGGGGCAGTGGAGGCATGGGGATAGATGCATTCCTGCCTCTGCAGGTCCATGCCCTGTGTTGCCCGTGCTTAGGTACTCACAAGACATTCTGGAAGGGTACTTTTTAAAAGCTTGTCTTTGGCCCTGGGAAAGGCATCCTTCCCCAACCACCCTGGGCTGTGCAAAGCACCCCAAGGCAGTGCTCTGTCCTCATCAGGTGGGGAGGAAATTACCAGCAGGCTCTGGGGAGACCCTTTGTTTACTTGTATTATTAGCAAGGAGTGAGGAAATAATGATTTATTGATGCTTCTGTGATTCTCCTACACCAGGCTATGAAGGAAGAAATTCAGTTTCCTGGCTGCTAATCATGGCTCTAATTGAGCAGTTCCTTGCAGAGCAGCTGGCCTGTGGGGTGCTGTGGTAGCTCTGGTTCTCTGATACAGTGCCCCATAACCAGTATGGCCTGTGATCACCAAGGGTCACTTCTCTGCTCTTCCCCTGCTGCTGCTGGAGACAGGCTGGTGGGGACAGGCTGCTTACAGAGCCCAGCATTTCTCTGTTGCAGCGTTGTTTGATTAAACCAGAAGTGTCTGATAGAGGGGGTGGCAGCCACTCCTTTCTGGGGTGAAGCACCAGTGGGAATGTGTTATCAATACCTCATGAAATAGTCCTTGATCTTCCTGGTATGTTGGGCAGAAGGTTGATGCCTCTTGGCCACGGCCTGGGCGCCATCACTCCACGCTGACCAAGGAGACCCCTACGCTCACCCTGTGACGGTCAGTGCCCTATCCCTGCCCTGTCCCTGCCACCTTCTCTGCCTTGCAGAGTGGCTGGCATGGCTGTGCCTGTGCCTGGCAAGCTGGTAGCTGCTGAAGGACACAGTTAACAGCTCGCATGCTGCACTGGTTGCTCAGGGCTCTGCCAGTCCCCACCGTGCAGCCTCAGTAAATCCAGCTGAATTCCTGGGCTCTGCTCTGCTTGGTATGTCTCCTCTGACAGCCCTCTGCACAGCAGTGCCCTTTTTGTCCATTCCCTTGCTTCCATCTGAGCCTTAGCTTATGAACAGGGTTTCATCTCTGTAGCCCAGAGCATAGGATGGAGCAGGACTGCCGGGCTCTGCAGGACTTTGGAGCACCCAACTCCTGCCTGTGCTCCAGGGCTCTGCTCTTGCCTTGTGGCCTCTCTCCTTTGCAGGCTGTAGAGCTGTGCGTGGCCAGGGCTGCCTGTGAGCGTGTGAGCTGGATGTTCTGCTCAGGACCCCTGCCTACCTCTGTCCCAGCTGCCAGCATCCTCAGGAATGAGTGCTGGATGCAGGCAGGATTCCCCTGTCCTGCAGAGTGATTGATCTCCCTGGATTGCATGGGGAGAACTGCGAGGCACTGCCCAGAATTGCTGTGAAAATGTAATCCCTCGAGTCCTAGAGAGGAGGAGATCATAGGTGAGATCTTGGTAAACCAGACTTTTGCCCCCTTGCAATCTGTGCTCATTTTCAACTGCAATGCACTTTTTCATCCATCCCCCTTTAAACAAAGCCTTTTGGGGTAACCTGAGGAGTGTGCAGATTCCTTTAAATCACATTATCTATCCAAGATACTGATATTTATTTCTTAATTTTATGCCTACAATGCAGGAGATCCCTGGTGCTGGGTGTCCTACAAACCCAGAATGTAAGGCAGCTCCTGTGCTGAAGGCCCTGCCCTTTCCCCCCTCACCCAACATGCACCCTCCCAACTCAGCTAAGCAAGGGGGATGGGTTATGAGCACCATCAACAATGTCCTAAAGTGCAAGTGGCAAGTTAATGCTGCTTTTTTATTCCAGCCCTTTGACAGGACCTTGTTAATAGAAGGTTGGGAACATAAACAAAAGGAAAGGGCACAGCAGCTAAAAGCCAGTTGTCACAGCACTGCTGCATATGTGTGAAATTGCTGTGTTTTATCAGAAAGGAGGCACCCTCTCCATAATCAATGGCACTGCACAGCAAGGAGCAGCTCCATGGGAGCACCTCTCCTGTGGAGGCAGGCTGAGAGAGTGGGATTGTTCAGCCTGGAGAAGGCTTTTGGGAAACCTCATTGCCTCCAGTACTTAAAGGGAGCTTACAAAAAGATGGACAATGACTTTTTACATTAGGAGGTAGTGCTAAGACAAGGGGGTATAGTTTTAAACTGAAAGAGGCAAAGATTACATTGGATGTTAGGGGGAAATTCTTTAACTGGAGAGTGATGAGGCACTGGAAGAGGTTGCCCAGAGAAGCTGTGGATGCCCCATCGTTGGAAGTGTTCAAAGCCAGGTTGGACAGGACCCTGGGCAATCTGGTCTAGTGATTGACATTCCTACTCATGGGTAGGGGGTTGGAACTAGAGAATGTAAAGGATCCCTTCCAACCCAAACCATTCAATGATTCCAGCCTGTGGGTGGATTCCTGTGGACCGTGCTGATGTGCCCTCTGGAAGAGGGCAGAGATGCTGAGCTCTTCAGTAGGATTCAGTGCTCTGTACTTGGGAGGATCAGACTGAGAAAGGGTTTAAACCCATGTGGGTGAAAGCATGGGAGACTGGGGAGGATGGGAATGGGGGGACTCGTGGGAGAGCAGGTGGGGTGTGCAGAGGGCAGGGTTCTGTGGTACTCAGATCAGCACTGGCATTCCCCTGGAGACAGCAGTGCTGGAGCCTTCTGCACTGTTCCCCTTCCCCAGAGAGAGCATGCAGCTTGCTGTAATTTTCTCTTCTCTTCTCAGAAAGTGAGGTGAATTCACTGAAATAACTTGCTGTTCCTTGCAACCCTCCTTGGAACGTGTTCAAATACACTTTGCTCCATTTCCTTAGTTCTGCAGTTAGAGGTGGTGAAATGCCCCCTAGGCCATATCTCTAGGCCACATGGGGCTGCCAAAGCTGAGTTCAGAGTGCTGGTTTTGTTCTTGACCTGATACTTTAACAAATTTGGTTTTATTTTTAAAGTTTTCCCCAGTTGCTTTATTCCTTATCTATCTTGGGAAAACAAACCAACAACAACAAAAAAATCTCTCCTAAATTTTTCAAAGCTGAATATTGCAGAAGAGGCCTCTCATCCACCTTGTTTTTTTTTTTCCCCACAGTCTGCAGTAGCTGTTAATTCACATTTGGTTAAGCAATTAACCAGGATATAAATAAAACATAGCATGTTATCAGAAAACTGCATGCCAGTGTTATGGAGGCAGGCACTTTTGGCCCCGGCAGGGAGGGCTTCCCTTCTGTGCTCTGCAGCCCCCTAAGGCCAATTAAAGTGCATCCTTGATGAGAATCCAGCCGCTGCTTGGCCGGATAAATAGTTGCTCTGATGCGGGGAGGAGGGGCCGAAGCAAGTGGAAGAGGGGTTTAGTGTTCAGCCAGCTGCAGTGAGCGCTGGAGTCTGAGCATTCCCCTCCTCCCCTCGGGCCTGGGCAGAGGCTGGAGCAGCGGTGGCAGCTCATGAGGGACCTGTGGGGCAGAGACTCAGTAGTGTGTCCTTTGCCTTCTGCCTTCGTCCTGTGAAGGTCTTTTCTCCTGAAGGCATGTCAATTGTTGATAAACAAAGCCTTTTAGAGTGTCACAAGTGTACAAACCTGCTTTATCTTCCTGTTTCACTTCAGCCTCCTCTGTGAGCCCAGGGAGTGGCATCTTTGGTATTTCTTCTTTCAGGGCTGCTGTTTATTTTAGCTGCTGTAACAAGTGCGGAACCGGCTGGCAGGAGGAATATATGTTGCTGTGACAGCTTGGGTGGAGATTCAATAAGTTCAAGTGCTGAGTCCTGCAATTTGGCCGCAACAACCCCCTGCAATGCTGTAGGCTGAGGATGGTGTGGCTGGACAGTGCCCAGGGGAAAGGGACCTGGGGGTGCTGGTCAACAGCTGGCTGGACATGAGCCAGCAGTGTGCCCTGGTGGCCAAGAAGGCCAACGGTATCCTGGCCTGGATCAGAAATGGTGTGGCCAGCAGGACCAGCAGGTCATTCTGCCCTTGTACCTGGCACTGGTGAGGCCTCACCTCGAGTGCTGTGCCCAGTTCTGGCCCCTCAGTTTGGGAAGGACATTGAGAGCCTTGAGCGTGTCCAGAGGAGGCAACGAGGCTGGTGAAGGACTGAGGGAGCTGGGGTTGTTCAGCTTGGAGAAAAGGAGACTCAGGGGTGACCTTATCACTCTACAAATCCCTGATGGGTGGTTGTAGTCAGGTGGGGGTTGGTCTCTTTCTCCAGGTAGCAACAGAACGAGAGGACAGTCTTAAGCTGCACCAAAGGAAACTTAGGTTGGATGCTAGGAAAAACTTTTTTCTTGAAAGAGTGAAAAAGTACTGGAATGGTCTGCCTGGAGAGGTGTTGGAGTCACCATCCCTGGATGTGGCACCCAGTGCCATGATTTAGGTGAGGTGTTAGGGCATGGGTTGGACTCGATGATCTTGAAGGTCTCTTCCAATCTAGTGATTCTGTCATTTGGAAAAGATGCTTCAAGTTACAAAAGTATAAAAACTATCAAGGAAAAAACAGACATCCAGAGCCAATAGACTCTGGAGACCACCAGATTTCAACTGTTACATTCACAGTTGTGAATTTGCTCCACAGTAGGGCAGCAAGAGCAGGAATAATTTGGCTTGGGATAAGCTTGGCTTTGCAGTGGGATCTCAAAACCTCCCTGCAACAGGCTAAATATTCAAGGCTGCTGCATGGTCCTGAAGCTTTGTCTCTGGTCTCCCTGTAGGGATCACTGGACTTTGGTGCTTGTAACAGTAACTTTCTTTCCCAAACATAAACTCTGGGAGTTTACTGTACTGTGGTCTCTCCTGCCATAACCTCTGTGCAGAAGAACCTCAGCTGAAGAGCACAGTAACGTGCTGGATGTTGTTTCTCAGGTGCTGGAGCAGGATGTGGTTCTCCAGTCCATTGACCGTGCTATTGAGGCCGTGCACAATGCAGCCATGAAGAATGGGGGGAAATACAACCTGGAGCAGAGAGATGTCCTCCAGTAAGTATGATGGGCATCTGGGACAGCTGGCAGATGGAGGGTGGTCACAGTGTCATTCTGTCCTTGGGGATGTTGGATGTCATTGGTTTGAGCCCCTGTGCTGCAAAGTGCTGCTGCTCTCAGAGAACTTCCCAGTGTTTGAGCTACTGCTGCTCCTCCTGACAGCTGTGCAGCAAAGTAGAGCTTTGGCCTTGCTCCTCTATCTCTGTGCATGCCAAGAAAAGGAGATTCTCAGCCACACTCTAGGCTTGGAGGAGAAATCCAAAACCTTTCTGGCTGCATTTTCTCTGCTTTAGCAGCCAGGAATTGTGGAGGTTTTTGACATGTGACACAAGGTCTTTAATATGTTCTCAAATAGTTGCTTGGGAGGAGAAATTTTGTTCTCTCTGACAACTCAGACCCTGTGCTGAGGCATGCTGGTTTAATCTCGGTTGAACAGCAATTCTAAAGTGCAAGCAATTTCTGAAGCTTGCAGTGCAATATGTGACTCTCCCCTGAGGAAGAGGCATTTTTCTCCAGTGAACTGATGAATAAATTATGGGCTCTTTCAAAACCTCTTCCTTCCTCCCCCAGAAGTGCTTCCTTAGTTGTTAATGAAACTGGAGTTGGTGCTCAGCATAATGTATTCTGGTATATATAGCCCAAATGCAATAAATCATTAAAAAATAATTTAAATGTTGCAGCACAGTCACTCCCTTGAGCTTTACTCTTCCTGGTGTCACCTTTCCTTTTCAGAAAACTGATCCATCACCGGAAGGAGACTGTGTCCCGTAAAAGCCACTCTCCCACGCCGCAGGGGACGGTTATGACTCAGTCCTCCAGTGACCACCACCTGGACGTGTCCCGGCAGCCCAACGGCGTGTGCCGGACGGGCTACGAGCGGCACCACAGCCTTCCCAACACCGAGTTCGAGGGCGAGGATGAAGGGCTCTATCAGGTAACAGTGGCTGGACTCTTGCTAGGTTCCTCCTTTGGTGGTGTGACGTTTCTTGTCCTGTTGAACAAAATGCCTTTGCAGGTGAAGTTGCAAATCTGCAGTTTGTGCTGCTGACCTGGGATTACTGCAGTGTAACGTGTTACTGTCTCTAAGAAATCTGGAGCAGTCCCTCTGCCGTTTACACTTGTCGTGCTTTTTGGAATCCTTGAGGGTCTGTGGTTTTATGGTAACATGTAACATCCACTCTACACTGTGTGACTATCTCTTGGCAACTTTCAAAAAGAGTTGCAGGCTCCTTGGAGAATGCTTTGAAAAGCAATTTTGACATGAGCAGTAAAGCTCCCTCCAAGCACTCAGCACTGCTTCATTTCCCCCTTGTTATGTCTGTACAAGATCATTGGTCCTTAAGCATTTATCTGCTGTGACTGCCTATTTATAGTACTCAAAACAAAACAAAAAGCCAAAAAACCTCCAAAGATCCTGCTTTGTCTGAAAGTTGCTTATCATGACGAATTAAAGGCAAATTGCAGGAAATAAGATTTAAAGCAGCTCTTTTTTAAATCTCAGTGACTCCCAGTTCCAAGGTTACAGTGTGGCGTCAGTGAGGCTTCAAAGTAGCAGCCCAGGATGAGGCTGTGGCTGTTGGGGATGAATGATGTGCCAGATTTCCCTGTGTAGGTGTAGCTGGATGTTAGGGCTAAAGGCGCCAAGCAAGGATGAGCATGGAGATATTTTATTCCTCCTACATGCACTGTAATTTTTCTTCATCTCTCTGGGCTGAGTGTTTGGAGGTATTATGTTTATAAGGCACTGATCTGCTGTCACCCCTAGCAGATAAGGCTTGTTTTATACTTGAAGAACTGTGAGTTTGGGGAGATGAAAGGTAGCTCTGGCTCACTCTGGCTGAACACAGCAATTCCTACAAACCCCATTTTTCTCCTCAGTATTCATTTTTGTTCTTTGGCAGTCAGACTAGCTCCATTCTCAAGCCTGTACATTATGGGCTGAGCAAATGGGGCACCTTACAGCCCATTCTCCATGCTGATTCCCTGTCTTTATTTGGTCTGTGGTTTGGTTGCTTGCCAAAAAGCAGGAAGATGCATTTCCTTGGCTGACAAAGAACTGTTTCTGTCTGGGTGGCACTGAGGATGTAGTTGAAGGGCTTCCAGCTTAGCCCTGTGCTGAAAGGGCTTCTTGAGATTTTAACAGCTCGGTGGATTTCCTGAGTGCTTTGAAAATACAAAGTGGAGGAAGCAGCATTGCTTTCTTCCACTGGTTATGCAGCAGCCTGAGAGGGGACCTACTGGAATCTAAACTTTCTCACTAGCTCCAGAGGAGCAGAGGTCTTGGCATATGCTTTCCATGGCTGGGGATTTTCAGATGCATTCAGTGTATGCATCTGAAAACCTAAGCAAAATTTGAGGTTTCCTCTCAGTGGTTTTGCTCCCACGACTGAACTAGCTGCAGTAGTTGGTGAGGGCATTTGTGCTTCAGTTCCTCCATAATCAGCATAAGGTGGGAGGCTGGGGCTGCTGCCATACCAGCTGCCAAGGGTGGAGGTTGGGCTCTTGGAGTATTTCAGTCAGTCTGCTGCATTTGTGCATGCTCAGTGAGTTTGTGATGCTCATCTCCAAAACCTTTGCTACAGTCTGGCTGGGCAGAGTTTGCCTGGAGGAGGTGGTGGGTGGGAGATTGTTCATTTGGTTTATTGTTTTATTATTTTGTTTAAAGGGTACTACTATAATAATATTGTTCCCAGGAGTCAGAGTGGTGATGTTCTCTGCCTGCTTGGCTGCGAAGGGAATGGGAGTGTTGTGGTTGAGTCAGCTCTTGTCTCTGAGCAGCACTGGGAGCACAGCCTGCAATCAGTCCTTGCAGAAGGGTAAAGGACAGGCAGCAGATGCAGATGTGTAAAATCTGTGCATTTGAGGAAGTTCACAGTGTCCTAATAGGGGCCTGGGGGAAGGGAGGCTTTCAACACAAGTACAGTTGCTTCTCTCTAAACCTTTGGTAAGGTCCCTCATCTTTTCCCCTCTGGGCAGGTGGGATCTGAACTTCAGGAACTCCTGGATGGTCACCTTGTGCGTGGCAGCTGCACAGAGGAGGGAGGTTTCCCTTTGGGGGTTTTGGTGTTGTACACCCTCCTGTTGGCCCCAAGCAGTGGCCAGGATGGGGGGCAGAGGGAGGGGATGGCCACTGAGGCTGCACCTCACAGCTCCTGATGGTTCAGCTTGGGCAAGCAAAGGGAAATTCCTGAGATGCTTCATGTTCTTCTCACAGCCGCTTGTACTGTGATGTGTGGCTGTCTAAACTGGCAGGGGCTGAGCTATGTGTACATCTATTAATTGAAGCTCTAGCCTGTAATAACTGTGTTAAACTCGTGTGGTAAATTTGGAAGGGCTAATGAAGCCATGGAAATACTCCAGAATGACCCAGCCCTCGCTATCTGCAAACAATGTCACGCATCTGTGCTAAGCTCTGAGCCTGCCTGTCTGCTAAATCCCACAGCCTCAGTAATCGTGGCTGTGCCGTCCCAAGCAGCTCTGACTCGTGCTGTCAGCTCCAGCACTCTGCAGACAGGGCTCTGCTTTTAGCACAGCTCAGCTTTCTGGATTTGGGGCCAACCGTGGCAATGCAGAGACTCCTCCTGATCTGCTTGACCTCTCTCAGCTGTGCAGTCTCTTTTTGGACCAGCACAGATAATTTTTGAAGCTGTATGCAAGCATTGGATAGCATTCTACGCAGAGAACAATGTAGGGTGGATTGACAAGAGCCGAGAGTGCAGGCAGGGAGTCTGCAGCAGTGCCTCGTGCTAATTCACCAGCTGAAGGCACTTGTAAAGGAGTGACTTTTTATATGACATGGTATAAGGTTGGATGCATTTGGTGTTGGGTGGGAAAGAGATTAAGAGATCCTTTTTTTAAAGTCTTTTTGTAAACTGCTGTCTTCACTTGTCTAGTGGATCCGGACCTGGGCTGTGAGCACATTGTCAGCTTTTAGCATCAAGTCTTAAATATTTGAGAAGACGTTTTATTTACAGGAATATCTTTGCTCCCATTTCAGATGAAGTTTTTGCCCTTCCTGGATCTGGGGGAAAAAAAAATAAATTTTTCATTCTCCTACTGAGCTACATAAGATAGAGACCCTTCAGGGGCCTGTGTCAGATTTTCACTGTGGGTGGCAGAGCTCTGTGCCCTGTGTGGTGTTTATATAGATCTATTCAGCAATGACAGGGCACAGAAAAACTTCTCTTCCAGGGCTAAACAAACCTGGAAAATTTTCACTTGTGATGGGACTGAATGTCATTGTAGATTCCCAATGGCTGAAAGCTGGATTATCCAACACAATCAGACCATTGCATGCTTTCCCTTCCTGTGCTCCCCTGGGAGGCTTGGCCACAGACAGTGGTTGCAATATCCCATAAAAGCAGAGGCACGTTTGAGGCAGCAGGCTCTGAATCCCAGCAGTCCTAAGAGGTCCCAAGCAGAGTGTCCTGTCCCTGTGCTGCTGGGCTGTGGGGACTGGTGTATTGATGCAATGTGCTCCCACCTAGCTTGGCTGCTGTGGTCAGTGATGCCCTACTAATTAGAGGTTAACCCTGAGGCTGCACCTTGCTGGAGTAATTGTGGGTGAATGTGATATTGGTGATCATAGTGTTTAGACAGGAAAAGATTGAGTGTAGGAGACTGGGTCTGGGGCTTGCACACTGCTGGCTTGGCAGTCCTGGAAGAAGAGACTTGCATGAGAAACCTCAGATGTGGAGAGTTAATGCAAGTCCCTGGCACAGCTTTTCCCAGTGTGGCTTGCTATAGGTAACATAGTATTGCACAGAGGATCAAACCCTATTTTCTCCCTGCCTGAGCAGAAATAGCTTTGAGAGCATGGAAAAGGCATTTACACATTTCTAGTCCTTGGCTTTGTCTTTCTGCTAGGGTATTTGTAGCTCATGTAATGGATCTCTCCAGAAGAGTGTGTAAATACACACTCTGTTTGCAGCCTCTGTGGAGCTATTGAGAGTAATGTGGAGACACGGTAAGTGTGTGGGATTGCATTTGGAATAAAGGAGGAGTAAATGCTTGACAGGTCGACACGACATATGTGCCATGTGCTGCTGAACACAGCAATTAAACAAGGGCTGCTTTGGCTGTCACAGGGAGGGGATGAAGTCAGTTTGAGTCCTGCTTTGTTCTTCTAGGAGGCCGCCTATTAGCATCTGTCCTCCTGAGAAAACTGCCCCAAATGACGAGAGAGATGTAAGGACGAATCTACACATGCACAAGTGTGACAAAGAGGTCTTCATAAAAGAGAATATCTTTATTGTCAACCCCCTTTGATTGCTCTGAAATCTTTCCTTGTAGATCCCACCACAGGCTCGTCGTGCTGCTCCTGTCACCCCCCCACCTCCAGAGAAGCGCAAGAACACACAGATTGCTGCTCCCATTAAAAGTAAGGACAAACTGCTCTCCAGGTCCTGGGCATGAAAACATGTAACAACCATGAGGCATGAATGCTTCAGCTTTGTGCTTAGATGAGCATCCTTATCTGTTTCCTGAATTCCTATATGGTTTATATCCTTACAAATACATCTGTGAAATATATATAATCTAGATTCCTGTTGGTTTTAATGTTGGTGGTCCTGAGCTGGTTACCAGTGCTCCTTCAAGCCTGTTCTGATTTGGGAGGGTCTGAGCAGCTTGTGGGTGGGTGCCAGGTACAGCATTCCCCTGCTCCTTCAGTGCCTGTGGCCCTGGGAATCACAGTGCTCTCCAAGGAGCAGCTCTGTGCCCGCTCATGTGGCTAGTCTGGCTAGGGCACAACATCAGTGGTTTAAGATCCTTTTTGTCCCACAGACACCATGGCTGTCTCCCAACAAGGCAGTGGGAGTGTTCCCTTGCAGTGCAGTGTGGGATGCTTCACCAAGGGAACTCACTGGCTTTAATACAGTCTCAAGTCTTGTTTTTGATTCCTAATCTGTTGAACTTTCTTTGTACAGTGGTTGTATTTCCATGAATTCAGTGGCTGGCCTGTAAGGAGCAGTAATAATACCAGGGACACATCTGCCTATGTGCTGCCCACAGGCAGAGGAGCAGCTAGTGAGAAACACTTGAGAGCAGGACCATGGAGTCAGGGCTGGAGCTTCTCCATCTTCAGCGTGGTTGGGCTGACAGAGCAGAGCAGTGCTTATCCTTCTGACTTGCTGCCAGCTTGTCCAAGTGCTCTGCTGTGCTGTGGCAGTGATGCCATTGGTGACACTCAGCCCATCTCAAGCCCACTTGTGTCCCCTCGTGTGGAGCAGGGCAGAGCTATTGACTTGCAGGTAATTGAGACCTGGGACTGGCACCAGCTTCCTTAATAGTACTTAATGGTATTGAGCCATTTTTCACTGGAGTAGAGGGAGTTTGCAAAGGTCAGTTTTCTTCAACTCATAATTTTGATTTTATGAAGTATGGGGGGAGCTATGATTCTTGAGTGATCCTCTGTGAGGAGGAGGAAAAATAGGGATGCTGAACCTATGTGGGAGTGAGGGGCCCAGTTTTTCTGCTTCGCTGGTGTTTACTTTGGGAGGAGTGGTGGATGGACTAGTAGAGGGCTCCAGACACCGATGGAGCAGGAAGGGTTGGAGTTGCCTGCAGAAGGGCAGCAAAGACATTTCACATCAGTCCCACTGCCCCTTCCTTTGGGCATGTGTGTGTGTCAGTAACTGCTTTCTGTGAGAGCTGAGCTCCCCATGGGGTGCAGCTCCTTCTCTTCAGCACTCACACCAGCTGCTCTTGGGAAGCTCCAGCTAGCCCAATGTTTGTCCAAGTAATTTTGTTTTCATAATCAGGGAAGGACTCAGATACATTTCTGCCCTCTAGAAACTAATGGATACGATTTACCAAAACTACATATAAGACCAGGTTAAAGGAAAGAAAAATCTTAATATCTCTTTGCTTGATGTGGATTTTTTCCCTTGGAAGGTGGGACTCCCACTGCTAGAGCTAGTCAAAACTAGAGATGGGGTGAGAAACAGAGTAGAGCAGATAGTATGGGGGCTAGTGAAATCAGTGGGTGCTAGCAGGGCTGCAGGGCTCATTATCTAATGTTGGAGAGTGCTGAAAAGGAGGGACTAAAGAGGCTGTCAGGCAAATGTTTCCTCCACTGTCAGTGCTAACCATGAGGTCTGTGCAAGAGGGAGGAGTAGGCTTGTGTGTGAAGCCTTCTGTGTCTTGCAATTCTGAGGCACCATCTTTCAAAAGTGAGGGCTTAAATCCTTAACACAGAAAAAGCCTAACCTGGGGGAAAAGACTTTTCTGTCCCTTAGTTCTGTCCATCTCTCCCTCCCTTCCCCTGTGTAAAACACTAAGCCCTTTGAAAAGTATTCATCTCAGCAGAGTAGCTTTCCCTTTCCTAAAGAGGTGATTGTGTGGGAACGCTCCAGAGAGAACTAGTACAATTTTGCTTTGAGATATGTGAGGCAGGAAGAGGAGTTAAACTGCTCTGGTCGAATGCACAATGAGTCCTTTTAATGGACTGCACCGTAGCAATTTGGGTTTTTTCTCTTTTCCTTTGATGCTGTTGCTAAGGCATGTTTAATTGTTCCCTTTCAGATGCCATTGAAATTATTCCTGGGTCAGCTTCTAGTGCCTCCTCTATAAGCACAGCGTCCCTGGATACCTTGTACACTGCTTCCTCTGTATCCGAGAGCGCTCTGCCAACAGCCACCTCCAGTCCTGCCAACACCCCACCCCCTGTGCCGAGCCGGAGCGTGCACACCACCATCACACGCAATTTGGACAGCGGCTCCATCAGCCATTCCCGTTACGGGACTTCCCCCAAGGATACCAGCAAATCTCCCCAGTCCAAGAGGGCCGCCCCAGCTCCGCCAGCTGAAGGGGGCACCCAGAGGTCCCACAATGTGGATGGGGAGAAGACTTCTCAGGTAAAGAAAACTGCTCCACCCCCCCCTGCAAGCCTGGATGCCTTCAGCAACCTCTGCCTGGAGGATAAGAGGGCAGCTGGGGTGGAGTCGCTGACAGCAGAGCCCGGTGGCCTGGCAGCCTCCGTGCCCAAGACAATCGGTGCGGAACTGATCGAGCTGGTGCGCAGGAACACCAACCTGAGCTACGAGCTGTCCCGCGTGGCCATCGGCATTGTCATCGGCCACATCCAGACCTCTGTGCCCGCCACCAGCAGCATCATGGAGCAGATCCTCATCTCCGTGGTGGAGAGTAAGGTAACGTGTGTGAGCCTGCAGTGGGCACTGCACATCACCTCTGAGCATCAAGGAGCTGTGTTATGAGCTCTGTGAGCTCCTGATGTTTGGGATGAGAAATGCAGTGAGATCCCAAATGGAAAGGTGCTAGATGGGGGTAAATGTCCAGCCAGGAGAACCAGGGGCTTAAGGGGTTTACACCAGGTCCTAGTACTGTCAGCAGATAAAAGGAAAACAGGTAAGTTTGTTCCCCAGATGAGCTGCAGATGTACAACACAGCCTTGAGTTGGAGCATTATTTTGAGCTTGTTCTAAATAAACCTTATGTCAAAATAATCCTATATTTCTACTTCTGCATCAGTCATTGAAATTGTGAAGTGCACCTGGGCAGCCCTCTGCTTTAGCTGGAGGGATAATAAATTTCAGCTCCCACTTCAGTGCTGCCCTGAGGAGTGTGCATCATATAAACTTATAAGATTGGAATTCCATTACTAATGGCAAGATTATAATGAACTGTTCAGAGGCATTTGAATATGGAGAACTAATGACATTCAAATTCTACATCAAATCATAATCTGGTTGACTGTTTGCACTGAATAGAGAGCCCTATAAGCAATCATCAAGTCTCTGTGACCATAACCCAGTGGTTAATTGCTTCCTTCTCCAATAAAAATGCCCTGTCAGTGTGTGATCTAGATTCAGAAAAAAAAATTTAGCTGTTTCAAGCAAATGTTCTGGCTCTGTCTTGTGTGCTGAGAAGTTCAGTTTTCTGACATTTGCATCTTGTCCAAGATTTGAATATTATTTTCATCATTACTACCTGTACTCATGATACAGTAAGCTTAATTCCACAGAAGTTATGTAGTGCCAGGTTTCTGCCAAGGTGATTTGAAAGCAATTTCATAGCCATTGCTGCAGACCAGCCTGAAAAGGAGGGGAAGAAAGTGATGCTGGTGCAGGAGGGGTATGGATCTTCTGGTAACTGATTATGATATCCATCATCTAGGACATCTTTGGGATTTTAAGGTGACCAGTAATGTATGGAGACACAGCAAAACATTCTGTCCCATCTCATAATACCTCATCATACCTATCTTGAGCAGTAGTGCTTTCAGAAAGAGAACCTGGGTGGGCTTGCACAGTGCTCAGGTGTAAATGTGGTTGATCTGGTGTGCATTTTTTCTCAGGGTCCCTTGCAGATGATACAGCTCTGCTGATATGTGAAGGCCTGGTCCCAGGTGAGGCTGTTCACCTGGTGCAGAAGAGCAGCTCTAACAGCTGGAAGGGTGGTCACGTGTACTTGTAGGGTGGCTGCACTGCCATAGCTTCACTGGTGTGGTTTAGTGGTATAAGTTATTATTGTTGACTTTGTGTTGTTCATTATAACAAATCATTCCACAGTCTCAGGGGTTTCTGTGTAGAATTGTTGCTGAGTTGTCAGTTCTAGGTCAAGGAATTTTTTTCTTTAATTTGTAGCTTCTAAAATCCCTTTACTCCCCAGTCCATGCAAATACATGGCAAATCATCTCTTGCATATTTTTCAAGGTTTTTCTTTGACTGCCTAAAACAGAGTGAAATATCAGCTTTGATTTAAAGCTGTGGTCTGCTTATAGTAGATACCATACCTGCTTCAACCTTTTGTATCATGTTCTTTAATTAGTTATACCCTTTCTATTCCTATTCCAGTCTTAATTTAAAGTGAGCTCACTGGTTTACTAAATCAATTCCAGAATCCATTACCTTGCTTCTATCCCCAGTGCCTTCTGAAGGTTGAATAGTACTTCCATCTTATTTACAGTGCTGCTCCTCCAGCGTGGAATCTGTACAGGCATGTGGTTTTTTTAGAGAATAAAAGATGCTGGGACAGCATCCTGCTGCTGCTTTTTGAGAGGTAATGTAAGACTAAGTTGGGGGAACAGCTGAGACAAGGAGGGTGCTGAGGACCTCACGCCTTAGGAAGGATACTTCAGAGGTACCATAGTGTTTGGGGAACCCTGATCTGCAGGAGCAAACCTGCCAGGTTGGCTTCCCTGTGTCAGCATTTGGCCTGGCCTTGGAAATGGTCCCTCTTTTTGTCCATGAGCTAGCTCCTGATAAATGTTACAGTGGCTGGGTAAGATGCTGAAACCTCTTTTCAAAGGCTGCATTGCACTGACTGTCTAAACTGGAGCTGGCTTTCATGGGAACCCACTGGAAATTTGGACAAATGTAAAGATGCTCCCTGGTCTTTGGTCTTCTAGAGAATCACTTGGATTAGCAGGTTTTGGTGATATGTGATTGCCTTCAGCTCTGTTGGATTATCTCCCATCTGAGAGGAGATGTCATGTACTGTAGATGTCATGTCTAAGGAGGTTGAGTTTTGCAGATTTATTAAACTTAATGGGAGACAATCAAAAGTGCCCAATGCTCAAGCTGGGTGCATCTTGAGAGGGAGAACTCAGAAACCACTTACCATCTTTTTATTAAAATCGCATTGCTGTGTTGTAGTTGTGACTCAGACCCATCTTCTGGTCGCCATAAATTTAAGCTTCAAAACTGCTGACAAAGATGTGTGATGCAGATTGGTCTTCTAGTTGAGACCAGGCTGCTCAATGGGGTCAAACTATTCTTGGGTGTGTTGGAAATGGAGGAACAAGTCAGAAAGTTGGTATGAGAGGTGATGTGTTTCTGGAGGGGGTTTCTCTTGTAGTGCTGGGCTGTGACCTGCTCCCAGCTGCCCAGCACCAGCACCTTTTGTCCTCAAGAAGCTCTGAGAAACCTCATGGCTAACGTGGCTGAAACCCTCTCCTTCCCCTGAAGCTGCCTTCCTGTTCATTCATTGATTCAGCTTTGCTTGAATGAGACTTGCTTTTGACAAGACACAAGGGCTGCTCTGGGGCTCAGCTTCTCCCCAGGGGAGCTCTGTCCCCACACTCACAAGGGAAGGTCAGCAGGGTGAGTGCTTTCAAGACTGGGTGCTTTGGCTGGGCTGTTAGGAGGACTTCTCCTCAGTGAAATAGTGTAGCAAAAGGGAATCTGGAGGGCGGGAGAAGAAATGGCCAGGACAGCAGCTGGGTTTGCAGGGCAGGTGTGGCCACCTCTGAGCAGTGTAGGTATGATAAAGTTCCCAAAACAGTTTTGGGCTGCTTAGGAAGAATGAAATCCCTGTAGCAGCTTGTTCTGCTGGGCTGGGGGCAGGGAACTATGTGAAGCAGCAAGATAATGCAAAGTGGCATTGTTAGAAATACTGAAACCTCCTTCTGCTTATGGGGTCTCCAGCAGATTCCTGGAAATGACCATATGATGATGCTGCAGGCTGTAGTAGCTGTCAAGATGTTTAACTAAGCAGAGACCTGACCGTGATAATGGGAGGGGTGAGAACCGTGCTGAAAGTGTGCTGAGACAGTGCGAGGTGTAGTTACATGGTCAGATGGAAGAGCTTGTTAATGGATTGATCTCATCCAAATCCATCCAAGCTTGATGCTCACTGGAGTTATTAAAGGCTGCAGATGAAGGATTGGAGAAAGTAGATTAGTGGTAAGAGGCTGAATAGAGTGATCATTAAAGTGAATACTCGCTAAAATGAGCATCCAAAGAGAGTCCCAGCAGCGGATTGAGGTGGGACTGGGCCTGCAGTGCTCTGGTGAGGAGGATGTGAGTGAGGCACATAATGGAGAACCCTGTCCCAAGCAGCTGGGACACTGGAGGACAGGCAGGTGACACTGCAGTGCTGTAGGTCCTCCTAAGGAGAAGCAGGGGGATGGCAAGATGAAGTGAGTCTCTTAATGTATTTGCTTCTGGTAAATCACCATTCAGAGGAAAATTCTCATGCTTGTACTCAGCTCCTGAAAGCTGTTGTGCTCTCTCACAGCTTGCTACCTGCTTTTCTGCTAGGCCACCCACAGCTTCCCAAAATTTCAAGAGTGTACAGAGGCTTGTATTAAACCTGCATGCTTCTTCCTTCATTACCTGCCTGTCAAAAATCATGTAAGAAGCAGCAACAAGAAAACTAATTTATTTTATAACTGAAGCATGGACTTGAAGTCCTAGATTAATTCATAGCCCAAAGCAAATGGCTAACAATTCTAATAAAGCAGGCAAGACATTACTGTTAAATGTGGAGTGGTTTCCCAAAAGAGGGCTGGAGGGTGGGAGATAGGCAGGAGGGGTGCAGCTCCTGCAGTTGGCCGTCCACGTGCAGGTGTCACAACTGACACAAGACATGGGCTCGTGTCTCCAAACAAAATCTATCTGCTCTGCTCCCCAAGTGAAGTCTGCCTAAAGGCTTGCTGCCCCTCCCTGCACAGCCAGCCTGATGGAAGGACTCAGGCTTCTCTGAGATTCCAGGAGATGTCCTGGCTGCTAAGTTATAAAGGCCTTTTCTCACTGAGTGATCAAGACTTGTTGCTGCATGTGGTAAGACAGCCTCATCCAAAAAATTTTTAGGAATTTGGTCTCAGTGAGTGGGTTTTCCCTCGTTTGAATTTCTCAGCTTGGTTTTCTTCCACCTCACTGATCTCCTGCTTCTTGTTGTCACTGCTGCCAAACCCTTGTGTATATGATTTTAGCTCTTTACAAATTAGTCCTTACCTCTCTTAATGATGCCTGGGCTCATCACCTGTGATCAGCTCAATTCCATGTACTGAACCCTCCCCTTCTTGCCTTGCTTTCAGGAAACCAAGTGATTCATGTGATATACTTAGGTCCTAGAGGTTCATCCTAAATCCCAGAGCACAGCAGCTGTTAAATGGTGAGTGGGTTAAATGCTCCCTCACTACTCCCCTCTTTCTTGAGGGAGAGGAAGAGCAAAGGAAAGGCAGCTGAAGAGTGAGCCTTCGATGGCAAAGGTTGTGAATGAGGCAGAAGTGGTGGGGATGCAGTTGACAGCAGTTTGAGAAAGGAATGTGTGCAGTAAGATTTACTGAGTGGCTGCACACTTCAGGGCTGTGGTGAACACTGGAGCTCTGCTGTTTGGCATGAAGCAAAACCAAAGCAGCCTGTGATTAATTGGTTCCTGTTCTTGCTGCAGAGGATCCAGGCCTAGAGCAGCTGGCATGGAGAGCATCATACAAGTCCCTGCTCTTGAGCCAAGAATTCAAGGCAGATCTTGTCCCTTTCAGGCTGGAGGGAGTGGGCAGCAGAGGGAACTGCTCCTACCTCCAGGCAGCTGTGCAGTGTGGTGGTCGGCTGTCCAGGACACATCTGTTTTACTGGGGGTGCTCAGCTGCTGCCTAGCAGTGGTCCTGGCCATACCGGGCTGGTTTGGCTTTTCCCATTCTCAGGATGATTTCTGGAATCTGCACAGGGTAGAGGCTCCAAAAGTATGAGATCTGAAATAACACGTGTCATAAACTTACTGGTTTTGTACTGCCAGCTCTTGACTGAATGAGGTCAGCTGCCAGTCGTGAGATGAGATTGCAGGAAGCAGGCACCCAAACAACAGCCAGCTGTCAGGGCCCCACTAACCAGTGGTTTTGCTGTCGTGCAGAACCTGAGTGCAGGGCTGCCCTCGGGCCAGATCTGCCATGATGAGCAGCGGCTGGAGGTGATCTTTGCTGATCTGGCCAGGCACAAGGATGATGCTCAGCAGCGCAGCTGGGCGCTCTACGAGGATGAGAATGTCATCTGCTGCTACCTGGAGGAGCTGCTTCGCATCCTGGTGAGTAAATTCCTCTCTTTACAGCAGGGCAAAGCAGACAGCACTGGTGAAGTTCCTTTTCTCGACCTCCTTCACTCCTGTGTTGCCACTGGATCTGCTGTTTTGGGGGCACAGGTTTCTCGTGCATCCTTTACTGTCAGTAAGCCCTTCCCTTCTCTGTGGGCTCTGCAGTGTTCTTGAGCTGCCTTTACACTCCATTCCACCTTACAAAGCTGTTCTGAAAAGTGTTACTGAGCTGTTCATGGTAGTTTTGGTATTTACCTGTCACAAGAGGATATAAACACTCACCTCCAAAACACCCAGCCTCCCACAGAAAACCTGGAAGTCTCTGGTGAGGGTTGCTGCACTCCTAAGCCCATTTAAAACATCTTCCACTTAAGCTATCCTCCGTTGCTGGGAGATACCTGTGGGGTTAAGCGCATTAAATGCAAAGAACATTCTTTGGTTGCCTTGAAAGTGAGCTTTAAAGCTGTTTTTGTGAGAAGGTATCTCATCATACAGGAGAGGAACATGCCCATAGTGAGCAGCAGTGGGATTACTGTCCCAGTGCTCTCACCAGTACATACAAGGCTGTCTGTGTCCAGGGATGATTTGGGAACTGCCCTCAGTGCAGTGACACATCTGTGTTAGGGGTACTGGTGTGGGATTTGCTCTGGCACTATTTTATAGTCCTCTCCAGTTCTGACATAAACACAACAGGTAAATTTTCTGTAATAAATGCCAGGGTCTTTGTCACTCTGCATACAGCCTGTGCTGCTTTGCTGTGGGCCTGCAGGGCAAGGCTGAGTGGGGTTTTGTGCAAACATCTCATAACTTAGCGGTGGGAGAAGTTATTTGGTGGGAGAAGGAGTTTTCTCGTAACTTCTCAGGATGGGAGCAGTGCTGGAGCTGCCCTGTGTAACTGTGATGCTCTCCACACAGTGATGTTGGGGTCATATTTTAGATATTTTCAGCCCAAGATATGCTCTGTGGCAGAGGCGTTTCTCAAGAATCCACTTTGATGGTAAAGGATGATGATGAAGTGTGATGGTTCTTGACCTGTTTCTGTGCTCTGCCTTCAGTTTCTTTGTGAGATCTTGGGGCTACTGAGGTCTGAAAGCAAGTGGACTCCCTCGAAATCCCTGCAGCAGGCACCTCCTGCTTTGATGTGTCACTGGGTTACCTGTTCATTCCTTCCTCCAGACAGATGCAGACCCAGAAGTTTGCAAGAAAATGTGCAAGAAGAACGAGTTTGAATCTGTCCTGTCCCTTGTGGCGTATTATCAGATGGTAAGGTGGCAGATTGCACCAAATCTCTTTTTAAGATTTCCCTGAAGATACAAAAGAGCAGGGTTGGTAGGATGAATGTATATAAGATGTTTCTCTTGGATAGGGCAGTTCTGTGGTCTCACTGAAATTGCAGCATGTCCCTTTTGAGTAGAAGCTAATGTCAATGCTATTCATGAAAGTTGTGTGAAAGAGCAGAGGATGCTGTAGGCTTTGAAGCAGTAGCTAGCTTGGCAAGGGTAAAGCTTGCTGCTTTCACTGGCCCATTGAGGGACAGCATTGCCATCACTGGTATCTAGAGGAAGGATTTCAGAGGATGCCTTGGGAGATCTGACAGGCTGTGATTGCTCTTCTTTTAATTGATGCTCTCCTGTGCCTTAGTAAATAACTTCACTTATAAAAGTAGGTAGTGAGTAGAAGCCTTGGGAGTGAGGAAGGAAATGAGTATTTAGAGAAAGAAATTGAAGTTTTGCCTTAAACACCTATGTAGTGTTGCTTTGCCCCTCTCCTTCCTGGAATGTTTTGTTGCAGGACTCTGGGAGTAAAGAACTCCCCAGCTACAGCACATCAAGTCTTGTGGCATTTTGCTTTCATCCGGCACTTCTGTGTCTGAACGCAGATCTCAGCATCAGAGGGCTGTAGCATAGCTGAGAGCAGTGGGAGGGCAGGCTGGGCGAAACAGAGCCTGCTGATTTTCACTGCCTGCTTTTCTCTGACCACAGTTCCAAGGGAAGCCTGACCAGGCAGGGAGCAGTTGGGTGTTCTGTCCTGGCTGCTGTCACGCCCAGCGGCAGGGCTTGGCTCACCTGTGTTCTCTGAACCCTGGAGTTGCTGGCTGAGGGTGGAGTATGCAGGTTACCTCAGCATCACAGTTCCTGCATGAGAGGTGTAGGCTGAGCATCATCTTTGCTGGAATCCTTGCATGTCCCAAAACTTCCTGAAGAGAGCTTGCAAACGTTTCCTTGTGAGGAAACCTTAATCAAAGCAGTGTTCACAAAACCACAGTATGCTCAGATAATGCTGGCTACCAGCCCATTCAGTCTCTTTGCTGGGGTCAGGTATGGGTTGTTGGTGTGTTACCAGATTTAGTGGATGATGTGGGACATCTCAGATGTGGGCTTTGGCTGCCATATGCCCTCTGACCACACATGCCAACAACCTGTAGCCAGCCCAGTCATGAACCTTATTATAAGGTGATTCCTGTACTGTTGTTAAAAGCTTTTAGAGCTTCTGGGTTCATGTCGCCCTGGGAAGGTCTGTGGCTTCCCAACAACAGAAACTTCTAGAAGCTGTGTCTCTGCCTCAGAGCGAGCCCTCCTCTGGGACATGGTTTGATCTAACAAATTGGTTTTGCAGGAACACAGGGTGCCATTGCGCCTGCTGCTGTTGAAGTGCTTTGGAGCCATGTGCAACTTGGATGCTGCCGTTATCTCCACGCTTGTGAATTCCGTGCTGCCGATGGAGCTGGCCCGGGACATGCAGACTCACACACAGGGTGAGCCAGAGCTGCTGCTCCCACGGCTCGGAATGAGCCTTCCCATTACATGATTACAGCATTACATTACATGATTTGCAGCAGTCCCCCATTGCCCAGCTGCTCTACATGCCCAGTGCTCGTGGGGGAATGCTGTCTGGTTTTAAAGTTATTCAGGTTATCACAGCTATCAGGAAGGGATGTTTCAGTCCAGCAGTGCGAGGCCCTGCAGCTCTTGAGCATGCCATTAATGATCTGTGTCACTTCCTGCAGATAGCATAAAACACCTTTTTCTTTGAGGTTTGAGTTGTTCAGTTTTGTTTCATAATGCTAACAAGAGACACCTGCATATTTCAAGGAAGGTGTCTGCAGTTTCTTGAGGAGATTTTTTCAATGTTCTGTACCCAATTTTTGTGGTGTTTCATTGTGGTGAATGAGATGTGTGCTGGGTAAGGAAAAGGGCCTTCTCTCCCCCACTGTGCCAAGAGAGATGGTCGTGCTGTTGTTAGCATTGCATCCTGATCCTCTGCAGGATAGTGCCATGGCCCAGGTTTTCCCAGCTTTTTGCTTTCCATACTCAGGCTTTGCCCTCATGTTCCTTGTACTTCACACTCCTCTACTAGTTAGGAGGACCTGTCCCTGCTAGTAATAGGAATGTCCTTTGTGCCCTCAGAGCTCCTGCTTAGCCCAGTGTCCTTTATTTTGAGCAGCCAGAAGCAGATGCTGGGAAAAAGCCTAAGAGTAAGGGGAACATGAAGTAATATTGCGCTGGCATTACCTTCCAGCTCCCCACGTGTGCTTGGTCCTGGACAGTCACAGGTTTGCTCCCCATTTTGAAGCCAACCTGCAGGCCACCAGTGCTGGCAGTGGCATATTTCTCTTCAAATGACATTGAAAATCCATTGTCTTGTGCTAATTGTGACCCACAATTAGAGTAGCTGTTGAATGACCATGTGGAGCAAATCAGAAGAGCCTGTTTGCAGCCTTGCTGCCCTGGTTGCAGTCTGATAGATTTTGTGGGTGTCATGAAGCTGTGGAGGGTACAATTTGGTGGTGAGACTGTGTAGGGGTTGACAGGTCTGCAGAGAACAGAGACTGTCCCATCCATTTCATGTGAGCTGAATAAATGTCCTAGATGACCACTCTGAGCCTGCATAATAGATGTTCCTGTCCCCAGCAACCCCACAGACTGCCAGCCTGACTGTGGTGGGCAGCATTAGCAGCTCCTCTCATGTCTGGAAAGGGCTGTGGAGATGAAAACCAAGCCTGTTGCAGAAGGCTTTGCACTTGTCTCTGCTTAGATGCTTTGAAGTCCAGGCATTGCAGAGGTGAGAGGGGTGGCATTTCAGGGCAGGGCGAAGGGCTGGTGGTGTGGGACTGCAAGTATTACTCCTGTGCTGGCTGTGCTTCCTCTTTTGCTACTGCTGTTTATAAATTCTGTGCTGTGAACTTACCACACTCTTGGTGTTTAATCTGGTTATGCCTGAGAACTATCTTCTTCAGGCTGAAGTTTTACTGCCCAAGAAGCAAATGGTGCTTTGTTATGGGACTGTGACTGTGCTCCTGCAGCAACATTTCTCCTCATTTTGTGCTGCCAAAAAGAAACATTACTGTGCCTCCATCATTCATTCACAAAGACTGTCTCCAAGTGAGCATCCTGTGCACCTTCCCAAACTGGGTTCTGTCTTCTGCCCTGTTCCTGAGCTGTCTTTGTGCAGGCAGAGTGGGCTGGTCACCCTTCTTACTGCTTGCCTAGTTGCAGAGATGCTGTGTTTTGCCCAGGGCTGTGTCATCCCAGACAGCACAGCTGATTCAGCCTCTTCTTGATGTGGAGCTTTGAGCCCTGACCTGTGTGACTTCTGCACACTTCTGCTGATCTCCAGCTAGTCCTTAGACTGGAGCAAGCTTGTCTCTTCAGCAAGTCTTAGCTCTGCTTTGGGGTCCTAAAAGTATGGCAGTGGAAGTGGGTGAGAAATGGCTCTACTGTGTCCTCTGAGCTGCCAGCCTGCCGCTCTGCAGCATCTCCCTTTCCCTGGCATCATCTCAAGGTGAGGGTTTTTTCCCTCCTTGCTGTAAGGTTCTCCAGTTGGAGGGTGAAGAGCTGCTCCTGCTTTGCTGACAGACCACTGTGTGGACACAGGAGCCTCAGTGTCCTCATCCTGTGCTGCTTTCCTTGTGCTAAGCTCCATGGTAGGCAGTGTGCAATGGCATCTGTGCATCATCCAGTCCTCTCAGCCTTCACAGTGGGGCTTCAGGGGGGAAACCATCCTTGGCCCAAATGTGTCTGTCCTTCAGAGGTGTTTCAGGACATTAGTAGTTCCCTCCTGCCATTCTGGTGCTTTACTGCTTCATGTGCTGCCAGCAAATGGCAAGCTTGTGTGAAAACATGACCTTGAATCCTAGAACGATTTGAGCTGATTTTGGTGCTAAAACCTGGGGAATAGCAGCTGATCCATGACATGCTGTGGAATAGCTAATCCCTTCTGTGGGGGACTGGAGCCAGAGCAGTCAGTGCCAACACTGCACAACTGGGAAGTGTGGAACTGGCTGCAGCAGCTCTGTGGGATCCCTCCTGGCTTATTATTGAAGAGCAGCTGAGGCAGAAGCTCTGTCTGTGACTGCTGGGTGCGTTTGGTGAGAAGGGCTTTACCCTGAGACTGCAGCATGTTGGCTGCTGGCCACTTCCTCTGCAGATGTTTGTGTCTTACTGCTTCTGGACAGCTCCTTCCCTCTGCTGCAGCTGGCCTGCACATTTATCCATGTTAGAACACCTTATTATAAGCCACAGCAAGACAGAATCAGCCAGAACAATTCCAAAGAAAACAGACAGGGATAATCCAGTCTGTAATCATGACTTTCTCCCTTGTTGCAGCACAGTTTATATGCAAGTCAGCTGTCAGGCTCTTCCCCCTTCAGTCATAGACAATTGTGTCTGCTCCCAGTGCCCACATTTCACACTGCTGTGTTGAGAAGCTGGAAGCAAGGTTTTCAAAGGCCTCTGAGAAATGCTTTTCACACATGATGTCAGTTTCTCACCACTGTATCAGTAGACTTTAGCAGTGCAGGCTGGTAAGCAAACAGCTGTGTCTCTCCTGCCTGTCATGGCTGCTTCAGTGATGCCTATCAGCCTGTTGTCAGCAGTCCCTCTGCTTCAGGAGAGCTGCATTGATCATTGATACTATTTACTTTCTGACAGCCACTGGTTAAAGGTTAAAGGTTAAGGTTAAAAAAAAAGGTTAAAAAGGTTAAAAAAAAAGGTTAAAAAAGGTTAAAAAAAAAAAAAGCCTGTGTTTTGAGTGAAAGTTACTCTGTTCTTCAGCATGGTGAGTCTTGGAGTCTTGTCCTGCTGCAGCTGGGACACTCCAAAAAACTTTTAGAGCCTGTGCAGAGTGAGTGTCCTGGGTTCATCTGGATTTGCCCCAAGTTCAGGTTTCTGGCTGGTTTCAGCATTCTTTGATTTGTCATCTTTAGGAAAATACAAGATTTGCCTTCTAGTCATGTAGACTACTGTCAACCACGATGAATGGACATCTGTTAATGGCAGATGGACCAAGGAGGTATAAAACAAGTCTCTTCCCTCCCATCTCTAGTCTGTTCCTCCATATTTGCTACTGCCATGTTTATCATTTGCTTCTGGCTCTCACTTTATTTCATTGCTCCTGAAGTGATGAGAGAAAATGTTTTGTTGGCAAAAGAAAGCCTTTCTAAGAACATGAGAACAGCAGCTCTCTGTACCTACTGCAGTGTCCTGCTTCTGAGACCCAGCTCCTGTAGCCATGGAGGAAAGAATTAAGAAATCATGTGATGAACAGTTTGTCAGATCCCTTTTCTGCTACAGTGTGCTTTGGCATCACTGTCCCCTTATAGCTGAGAACTTCTTATATAAGAAGTATGAATTATATTTAAGTCATTAAATATCCTCCCTCTCTTTTTACGGAGAGTAAACAGCAGTTTTCAGCCTTCCTTTGCTGCCACATGGTCTACAAACCCTTAATCTTGTTCATGCTGTAGTATCTGGTTAAACTGCAAATGATCTATTTTTACTCCAAGTACTTGCTGATTGAAAACTGAGGCATCGTGTGGAATTGTGACAGTGTGTGCTGTGAGTGGAGAGGCTGTGCTGACAGAGCTGACTTTCCAGGGGGCTGGAATGACTCTGTAGCATTTTGTCCCCCATGCTGACAGTGAACTGAGAGCTGCCAAATGTTGCAAGTCCTTTGGCCAAGGCCAGGAGTAAGTGGTGACAGGGAGGGCATCAGCCTGTGCAGTCAAAGCCATACTGCAGGGTGCAGATGCTTACAGATGGGTTGATCTGTGCATGAAAAAGTGAAATATCTTAAAGGGTTTGGAGGGGGCACTGGAACTGGTGCATACTGTGCAGGGCAGCAATATGGCCAGGAAAAGCATCATAGATTGAAGAGGACTTTTTCTCTTCTGATGAAAAGTAGTTTTGGTCAGTTTTTCATAATTGCACCTTCAGTTTCCTTGTACCCCAGAGCTCTTTCTGGCCCTGGCATGGGCCTTCTTTCTGGGCCTGGTTCAGATGTAGCTG
The DNA here is from genome assembly GCA_013400315.1 of Bombycilla garrulus. Classification (NCBI taxonomy): domain Eukaryota; kingdom Metazoa; phylum Chordata; class Aves; order Passeriformes; family Bombycillidae; genus Bombycilla; species Bombycilla garrulus. The sequence continues at coordinate 704,118 of VXBU01003841.1, forward strand.
AACTTTACATAACCAGTATGTGTGATAACCTATATATAATAATACTCATTTTCCTATTGCCTTCAGACTTGCTGAACTGGACAGAGGCTACATTTTATGAGAGCACAGATCCTATTCCATGACCTTTTTTTTTTTTTTCTTTTTTTTTTTGTGTGTGTGTTCTGCAAATATCCATTGAGAGGTATCCATTAATTATAATTCAGGAAAGACACTGGCAGGGGTTCTTTGGAGCATTCACATATAGCTGCTGCCAGCGAAAATTGTGTTGGACTAGCAGGCTGTGGGATGTATCAGTGCTGGAGATGTGTGGCCTGGGAGGTGGGCAGCTGCACAGCCTGAGCAGTGATCTGGTCTCCCCAGGGACCTCTTATAGCTTCAGGCAGAGCTGAGGTAGCAAAAGTAGAGCAGTGCAGAGATGGTAACAAGCAGCATGGCTGTTTGGGGGTGGTGTTGGTTGGAACAGGCAGTATTTTGAGCTGGCCAGATGGATGCTTTTTCTGGGTTCAATAATTACATAACTTTGGGATGTGTCCTGGGACTGTGCAGGGGAGGTTTTTAATTATTCAGATCAAGTTTGCCCAGATCCTCTGAAGTGGAGGAGAAAAAAATAGAGGACTCTTGTTATGCTTATTTTTAAATTGCTTTGGAAACACACGGCACAGAAGGTGTGTGGTGTGCTAAAACGGGGAAAAACACCCTTACTGCTCAGTCAATACAGGAATGAGGAGCAGGCTAATCAGTGTCAATTGCCCATATTAAATTTGTGACTTCCCAGCTGCAGCTGGGGAAAGGTTTCACATCCTCAGAAGAACTAAAGACAGGACCTTTGTCTTGCAGATCATCAAAAGATGTGTTACTCTGCACTGGTGCTGGCCATGATGTTCTCCATGGGGGAGCCCCTGCCATATCACCACTATGGTAAGAGCGGGGTGTGCTCCTCGCAGAGCTGGTGGTGGGATGTCTGGGCATGCTGGCAGACATGGGGAAGGGACTTTTCCTGATGGGCAAGGTGGGGGACAGCTCAGTGGAAGGCCCAGCAAGAGTAGGGTCTGTTCTTTGTCAGTACAGCCAGGCAGCTGAAGCACTGGGCTGAGATGCCAGATTTCCAAAGAGCAGCACAAATCTGGGTTAGAGCAGTGGAGGACTGAATGCCATGCTGCAGGTGACATGGATTTGCCTGTGACTAAGTGGCATTTTGTTTTACCTCTGGCCTGTGTGAAAGCACACACCATTACTTGCTTTGGAGACTGCTGATGAGGCTGAGATCACAGATCCCTGCACAAACACCCACTAAGGCTGTCAGCTGCATAATGTGGCCTCTTTCTGGTCTCTCTTCTAGCAGGATAGTGCAGCCTTCTGTAGTTCAGGCTCTTAGGGAAAGTGGAGATGATTAAGGGTATTGCAGTCAATAACGAAGTGCAGATATTCTCCCTGTTTTATCCTCTGACCTTTCATTTCAGCCAGAAAGGCCTCCCACTTCTTCACAAGGCTGTGTTGTATTTGAGAAATTCTGGGAATAATTTTCCTAGAAATGCAGTAGAGATTTTTATAAATATCTCATCAGCAGCTTTACCTTAACACCAGCTAAACCTGTACAAGATTTAAACTGGTGCAGTATGGACTGGAGTGAGCCTCTACACCTCCTGTTTTTCTGTCCTTGTGTAACCCTGGCAGTTATTTCTTGCAGGTGAACCTATTTGCATGAGCTCCTGAGCTTTCCTAATAGCTGAATTGAAAACTGGGTTATTATTAATGATCTAGATTATTAGGGGTTTTTTTAAAGGTATTAATTAAACCAGTGGTCAAGAATACCTACCTCTCTTCCTACCTTGAAGCCTTCACTGGTGGCATTGGTTCTGCAACAGCTAAAGCAGGATTTGGTGTTTTGTTTACAGAGGAAATTGCCAGTTGGAATGCCAGATTTCAGCAGTCCCCTGCACTGTGTCTCTCACAAAGATGCTTCAGTGGTCTGTCTAGTCCACTTGAAGAGCCCTTCATTCCCTGGAGGCTGACACTAGCACTCCACTAATGGTTTTTAAGCATAAAAGAACAGGGAAGTGGCTTGGATGGTCCCTTGTTGCTTAGTTTATTTTCACTATGCTGTAAATGCCCCTTTCTCCTTGTGCAGAACATCTCAACTCTCAGTTTGTGCAGTTCCTGCTGGATGTGATTGAGGATGGGCTGCCCTCGGACACCACTGACCAGCTGCCTGACTTATTTGTCAACGTCCTTCTGGCCTTCAATCTCCACATTCCAGGTTAAACTGTGTTGCTCTGCCTTGGCAGGATTTCAGTGGTCTGGAGTGAGAGTGTGAAAAATGGAGAGGGAGAATTTTACTGGGTCTTGATGGTGCTATATCCACTAACCAGCTCTCCCAGATTCTGTGTTTAAATATGGTTCAAAACTCTAGAGGAAAAAATTATCTGAGAGCTCCTTCCCAGCAGCTCTGGGCAGCTCAGTGGATTTGTCACTGGGCTTCCATTGGTCCCCAATCAAAAGAGTTGTTGGGCTGTACTTGCAGAGCATGAGTGGGGTTAATTTATAGGCACAGAGGGAGGGAAAGTGCTTCAGTGGGCATTTCTCAATTCAGAACAAAAGCCCTCTGCCTTCTGCGGGTCTCGGCAAAGCTGCTGCTTCCCAGTCCACACTGCCTGAAGCTCATTCAGTGCCGAGTTGTTGAGGCCCTTCAGCACTGGCCTGAGCTGTGCTCTCCTGTTTGCCCTTGTTCTCTGTCCTCCCTGCCCTGCTGAGCTCCATGGGCACAGACAGCAGATCAGGTCCTTAGGGAAGAGCATCTTTCTTCCCTCTGCCTGCACACCTTGAAGCCTGTTGGAAGATGGGGGTGTAGTTCCAGGCCCTGCTAAGAGATGCCATTCTTTAACCCAGTCTCCTGTTGCTCCAATTGTCTTTAGTTAATTACTTACCCTTGATCTGCTACGTGACATTATCCTTGGTTTTTCTGGAGAGAAGTGAGGATAAAACAGCAACAATATGTCCAGTAATTTATCTGTTATTTTGGGTTGTCTGTCATTAAAATTTATGCAAAAGTTTCTAATTTCATGTGAAAGTCGATTGCACAGAGACTGATTAACTATATCTCTGCTGCTTTCATTCATTACCCCTTCCCACACTTACCCATATCCTTGCTGGCTGCAGTAATTAGGCAGAAATGCATGACAGGCAGTGTGTTTCTGGGGATTACTGCCCACCTGGGGCATAGCTGAGAGCAGTGACTTGTTCTCTGATGCTAAGAACATGTTAAATGATGTTCACATTGCTTATTGGTGGATTGAATTTTTTATCCCTATGTCTGCAAGATTCATCTATCATGCAGTTCAGTGGTGCAGCATTAGTTCAAAAACTCTCCTAAATGCATATTATATTGACACCCTTCAGGATCCTGAAACACTTTGCAGCCTGTGAAATATTAGAGGCCACAGAAATAGCCACACTGCGCTGTTTATGTGACATAAACATAAGCTCTGCTAGGGTAAATGTATTTTACAGCAAATCACACTCCCAGAGCAGGCAAGGGGACAGTTCCTAGAAGTCTTCAGCCTGTACCCTTGCACAGCACAGCGCTGAGTGCTGGGAAAAATTTTTTTCTTCTGGGATGCTCCTGGGACCCTTCTGAAGAGAGCCTGTAAGACTCCAAGTTCCAGAAGGGTCCTGCTGATGGGAAGTAAGAAGGTAGCAAAGAACAGAACCCTTGGCTGCAGAGAGCTGTGAGCAAAGGGAATGTTTGACAACATGAAGCCTTTGCAAGGTATTTTCCCAGTGTTTGGCTGGCAAGGTAGGAACCCACACGTGAATCAGATACATGGAGAAAGCACCAAGTCACAAGTGTTTCATGTGCTGTTTCCAGATTTATTTCACCTTCTCTCTCCCTGCCCACCCACTCTGTGGCCTGAAACATTTTGTAGCCCTGCTAGACTGTGGTTCCCCAGAGTACTGATGTGAAATAGGAGCCACCCATTCTGTGTTTTTATCACCATGGTCTTTAGGAGACAAAGGGGGATGCTGAATAGGTTTTTTCCTCAGTTCCAGAACACAGTGTGATCATGACTACAATAAGTAAGCACTCCAATGTCAAGACTTTCACAGAGAAGCTGCTGCTGCTGCTGAACAGAGGAGGTGAGTGTGTGTGGCACTGTGACATGCCTGGCACGGGGTGCACACAGATGCTTGGGGAGACAAGCCCCGTGCTCGTTATGGAATAGGATGTCAGGAATGCACGTAGCTGAGGAGCTGTGAGCTCAGGCTGTGCTGTGCTGCTTCCTGGTGGGTTTGTGAGGGTGACAGCTTGCATTGCTGAAAATGGAACTGCACTAGGAATAAGGTAATGGCTAATGGCCTCTACAGAAAGAGGAGTGGCTGCCATTTCCATACTTCTGGGTCAGATCAGCTCCATCTCAGAGCATGGACCAGCTGCCATGGGCAAGCTCTTGTCTGGGAGGAAAGCTGGTCCTGGGCCAGTTCTGTCCTCGGACAGGCAGAGGACTCTGCGTGTGCTGGCACACAAACCTCTGCCCATGCTGGCAAGCATCTGCCCTGGGGGACAGATGCAGAGGGAGCTTTTGTCTTCCCAAACGCTGCTTAGAGTGAAACTTTCCATTTCTGAATTGCCAGCAGAGGGTTAGCCTTGTGTTTGCTTCAGGCATGGAGTGAAATCCAGTGTCCTTGCAGAGCTGTTGCAGAGCAGATTGCTGGAGATCTCCACAGGAAGAGTGGTGCCAGGTCTTTCAGCCTGAGCTGCAGGCCACTGTTGTGCTTTCTAATACCTTCTGGAGCACAGGAGCTTTGCTGCCTGAGAGAACTCATTTTGTCAAGTTGCTGGAAATAACCCATCCTGTGATGGATGCAGCACATCTTACTCTGGCTTTAGTTCTCTTTGGGGCTGCAAATCACTGTCTCCACACACTATCAGCTTGAGGGCAGCAGGCACCTCAGTGCTCTGCTGTCTGGCCTCCTCCCAAAGCCTTTGTTTAGCCTTTTCCCTGCCAGATTCCCTGCAGAGATCACCTTACAGTGAAGAGCTGGGAGAAGAAAGAGGGAGGGCACAACCTAATGAAGATGCTTCTCTTTTGCCCACCTTCCTGACAGCTGCTGGGGGAGCTGCCATGGCCCAGAACCCCTCTTGAAGTCTGCAGGGATGTGTTTTGCAAGAGAACAGGATGTGGTGGCTCATTTAAACTTGGAAGTGTTTCTTTTCTTGCTTCTGGGACATTACTAGCCCGGTCTCTGGTAAAAGCTTGGTTTTGGTACAGGCTCTGATGGGCTTTTCAGAGGGGTTATTGGACCCCTCTTAATAAATCAGGGAGAAAATGAGTGGTGGCTGTTGAGCAAAAACAAGAGATACTGAGAGGTGATGTGCTAATGCGCTCTCACCTGGGATAGTTGATGAAACATAAACAGTGATTAATGCTAATCATAATGAGTTTGCTCTCATCTTGGTAGCCTGCAGAGCTGCCAGCCTAATTACACACCTTTGTGCAAGGCACTGAGGTCTTTGGGCACAAAAGCTATCGATGGGCAGGGAGTGGCTGGCCGAGGGCAGGGCAGCCTCCTCTCCCAAGCGTCTGATGAAGGGAAGTGCACTGAAGATGGAGCAGAGGGGCAGCGGGGAGTGTGTGGCTCAGCACAGTCTCTCTGCCTCCCCCAGATGATCCAGTTTGCATCTTCAAGCATCAGCCTCAGCCGCCACACTCAGTGCTGAAGTTTCTGCAGGACATCTTTGCCAGCAAGGATACAGCCAGCATCTTCTACCACACAGACATGATGGTCCTGATAGACATCCTGGTGCGGCAGATTGCTGATCTCTCCCCTGGAGACAAGGTGCTCGCAGTAACCCACGGGCACTGGGAAAGGGAGCACAGTCCCAAAGCAATGGGACTTTTTCCTGCTGGTGCAAGGAAGAGTGGAGTTCTGGGGTGGGCACAACATTTCTGGGTGCTTAAATCAACCTTGGGAGCTGAGGAGGAAGGAAGGGTTTATTCTGCCTGGCACACCAGCATATTTGAAGATCTGCCAGGCTTCTGGTGGTCTGCCCACTTCTGACCAGGGGCCTTTGGGAAAGAGACCCTCTGTGAGGAGTAGTAGGAGGAATCTCCCTTGTTTGCTGTTGCACGAGGCAGGGGATGTGCACGTGTTCAAGGGCAGGGGAGGAGCAGCACTCTTGCTGTGGGAAAAGCAGGCTTTTCCATAGTTACAAATGATACTTAAGGAAAAGCAGGTGCCTCTGGAGTTGTGCTCTGGTTGATGATGCAGCAGCAGCTGTTCCTGTGCTCGTGCTGTAATGGAGGCTGGCATGCTTGTTTATCTCACTTCAGATCTTTCACTGTGCTCTGTGGTTTGTCTCCCCTCTCACTTGGCAGCTGAGGATGGAGTACCTGTCCCTGATGCATGCCATCATCCGCTCCACGCCCTATCTGCAGCACCAGCACCGCCTCGCTGACCTGCAGGGCATCCTGCAGCGCATCCTGGGCGAGGAGGAGGAGGACCAGCAGTGCCAGATGGAGAAACTGATCATCTTGGAGATTTATAAGGAGTTCCCAGAAATCTCTTCTGGTACCAGCTAATGCTCCTCAGTTTGGACTGGAGTTTGAACCACTTGGATTGACTATGTCTTTTGTTGACACTTTGTCCCCATTCCCTCCCAGTACAGCTCATACCTTATATCCCTCTGTGCAAGGCCTAAGGTGGGGACAGCGTTCCCGGCCCTTTGGAAGCGCCAGTGGCAGAGAGGGTGTGGGGTGCCCCCGGGGCCTGGTGCCCGGGGCAGGCAGAGCAGGGTGGGCGCTGGCGGTTTGCCTGCAGGACTCAGCAGGAGCTGAGTCACCAGGGCAGCTGGTGTTAGTGGGAAGGGCAGAGAGCTCATGGGGGCTTAGCAGCCAGCATGGGGGGATGTTTAGCTGCACTGGTGTCCCAAGGTCCTGAAGAGAAAGGCCTTTGCCTTAGAGTATCACTTCTTTTCCATGTGTGTCTCTCTCCCTGCAGCGACCAAGTGGAGTCTGCTGGTGCTTGGAAGAAGCTTTTGTAACATCTGTTTTGTTTCCTGCTGCTAGTGCCAATGTGCTGCAGCCCTGCCAAGGGAAAGTAGCTGCTCGCTGTCTTAACGCCTCGTCTAGTGAGCCTTTCACTCCCTCCTAGCCTTCAGCTTTGCCTCTGGGCAGCAGCCCACCTTGGGTCATGGAGGTCTTACCCCAGCAGCTGCTTTTCAATCTGCTTTCTATAGTGATGTTTAAATCTGAATTTCTTGCACACTGTGGCAGCCACATGGGTGACACTGCCCTTAGGAAGTCCCTGGCAGCACACAGCACAAGGACATGTCCTGCCAAGTGAAGCTGCCTGTTGCCACCTCTGTTGCAGCATTGCCTCGAGCAGAGGAGCTGCCCTTGGGCAGGCGTGCTGTGTTGGTGAAGCGTGTGCATTTCTTGCCTTGAGCTTCATAGCAGCTCTGCCTCGCTGCCCTCCCTGGCCCCATGGCAGTACTCAGAGGCAGTGTGAGCCTGGTGTCCATAGCTGTTTGTGACTATGCTAATTGTGGGGAACCCTTATTTTTATTTCCTCTAGGTTTCTAGCAAATGGGATTAACCTGCTTCCCTGGTCCAGACAGTCACACACACTAACGTGGGTCTCTTAGATATTTGTGTGCTCAGTGTGGTCACTCCCTGTCCCCAGGTCTTCTTTTGCAGTAGCCAGTGTAGGAGCTGTGAAACTGGAAATACTGGGCACTGTATTTAGTTGAATTTTTTTTATTTTTTTTTTTTTAGCTTGAGGGGATGACACAAGCTCTGCAGGCCTGGACTGGCCACTGGGGCAGTGATGCTTTGAGAACAGAGGGGGTTGGCCTGGCAGCCAAGGGGGACAAGGGATTCAGCCTGGGAATGCCCAAGCTTAATAACCACCCTAGTAGAGAAACCTATTTTTTCCCTGTAAAAATGTATGAATGTCAAAAGGGATCCTGTATTTTCTTAAACACTAAGTGTAACCTGCAGAAGAATAAAAATGTCTTGAACTGGACTTTGTGAGTGTAGCCCTGCCTGCCCAGTGCTGTTGTGGGGGCACCAGAACATCAGGGGTGTTTCAGTGCCTGCTGCCCACAGGCAAAGCAGTGGGTGCTGATCTCCAAATGGGGGCAATGCAGTAGTTTTGCCTTACTCAGCTTCTTGCCTTGTCTTTTTCTACCATGTTGCTGGCTGACAAGGAGGGGTGGAGGGCAGCAGCCCTTGCTAGGGGCACAGCCATCATTCCTGGGGCCTGCCCAGCATTGCTGCCCCACATTTAGGGTTTAGCAGAGCTGGACTCACGGTTCACTCCCCATAAGGTACATGCAGCCTCAGGTGGCTCCCAGTGGAGCTGCCAAGGCAGCGAGCTGGGCAAGGAAGGGTTTAATGACCTGTACTGAGTGTAAAGAATCGTACTTTGGCTGTGGATGTGTGCTCCCAAACCTCAGCCTGCAGCTCTGGGCTGCCTGGGATGGCAGGGGTTCACAGGAGAGGACAGCAGGCATGGGGCAGAGCACTGTGGTGGCGGCAGGAAGCTGATCTCTGCTCCTGGATCTGTGCCAAGGGAGCCAGCCAGGCCACTGGCACAGCTCTGCCAGGACAGGGGTGTAAATGCCAGGTGCAAACTGTGCTACTCCAAACATAGGGATGGCATCAAACACAGCTACCTGCAGAATCGGGGCCAGGACTGTCCCAGCTCCTGCCTCTTTGGCCTGTGTCTCCAAAGTCCCCAGGCGTGTGGCCTTGAAGTGTACAATTTGCACATCTGGGGTCAGTGGTGACACACGAGGGCTGCAAGTGCTCAGTGGTGTGTCCCCCGTGGTGGTTCTCCTGTGCCCTATTGCTCTGTGCAGCACATGGCTGCATGTGCCCCTGAGCCAACCTCGGCTTGCTTCCGAGTGCTGCTGGGGCTTGTTGTTGGCCCATGACCTGCTGCCGAGGTGAGATGTTCCTCTGGTACTTGCCCTCAGTGATGCAGCACAGGCTTTGCTGTGCCAGGCAAACCCAGCAGTGGCAGGACCTGTGGCTCTGCTTGCCAGGAGCCCAGACTGCAGAGCTGGTGGCTCCCATTGACTTCCCCAAGCCGTTGCTGTCCATGGGGTTGCTCACCCTATCCCAGCTGCACAGCAGCATAACACCCTCTGCCCCAGCACCCTGCTGCCACCACAGCCAAGGCTGGAAGAGCTAGGGGGCAGCTGGCTGTGAGGGTCCAGGAAAGGCCTTCACACATCACAGGGAATTGAACTGCAGCATGTAAACTCACTGTCCCCAGCCTCCTCTGCAGGTCCTACTCTCCATGTAGGTGAGACACTCAAGATTGTTTGCTGTAATAAGGCACAATTAGAGCAGTGTCTCCTCATTTTGGTGTTTTTATTATGGTGCAACAGTGAGGGGTGTTGGGGGGCTGGCGCGGGGGGAGTGATACGTTGCCTGTGACCTGCGCTTCTGCTTTATTGTCTGGAATGATTCAATTACAACTATTCTGTGGCAGTAATACCCTGATAATTTTCTCCTCCTCCCCTGAGCTGTCAGCTGGGTAATTAGAACAAATAAACTTGAAAGCCTTCATTACTTTTAAAAAGCATTGCCTCGCTCCTGATTTGGTTTCCTGATGGCACGTCCCCAGTTTGAGGAGGTGTGCTGTGTGATCCAGCATGTTCCTGTTGCACGTGAGTGATGAGCTGCCCTATGTTAAATGAGGTTTCTTGGCTGAGCTGTGTGCAGGGCCAGGGCTGCTCTGGCATTATCCTAACGGCACTGAGAGGGCTCGAGTGGATGCTTAAGGGTCTGCAGGGGAGAATGTAAATCCCCCAAGAGCACATTATGCCCATGGCTGGTATGGCCACAAACAGCCCTGTCAGTGCTGGTGCCGGACCACCCGAGCCAGAGGTGTTATGTGGTGGTTGAGGAGTTAATCACAACAGATTACCTGTCCTGTGGAGTTCATAAATTAACATGTCAGCTTCTCCAGGGGCTTAGACATCCACACTCACTGAGTGTCAGCCCTGAGCATTGTGTAAACACCAGGGGAACTTCTCTCTGTCATGTGCTGAGCTGAACTGGCCACCACTTTAGGGCCTGCCTGATATTTCTTGTCATGTTCCTACAGTACATGCTCAGCACAAGCAACAAGGCAAGGACGAGCCCTGCCTGCTGTGCCCACCCTATGGCTTCCCCAGTGGTGGCCAGGACTTGGCTTCTGCAGGGGTGATGGTGCTGGGAGGGAGTCACCAGCCCCACATGAGGCTAGCCAGTGGTTTGGGGACATAGTGGGTGTGCTGCAGCCCCCATGTTGTGTTTCCTTGGTTTCCACCCTAGGAATGGGAGCCTGCTTGCTGTCAAACCCCTGATCAGTGGGCAGCGTGTGCTCTTCCCACCCCCTCGTTTACACTAACAGTAATTGCTAGGGGACCATCTGTCACCATTGGTGGAACCAAAGCTGGATGAGAGCTGGTAGTGGCCATGGCCAGTGGGGGAGCACTGGAACATGGAGCAGAGAAGCAAAGCACTGGTGATATGAGGATTCAGTGCTGTGGCAGCAGCATGTGGGGATGCCACAGCTGGAGCAGAGGGCACCACCAGGAAAGTGGCAGCTGGATCCCCTTGAAGTCTCCAGACCTGCTGTGCCATGGGGCCAACACATCTCCTGTGACCCTTCCTTGCTGTGCAGATGGTCTGTGCTGTTCAAAACAGAGTGCAGCTCCCAAGCAGCCACTCAGATTTCTGCAAAGGGATGGTGGGACCTTGCACAGCCCTGTGTGGGAGTGTGTTGGAGAGTGAGCATGGCTCCTGCAGTGCTGGGAGTGACAGCTGAGCAGTGGAGCACCACCTCCAGTGTGAATCCATCCCACTGGTAATTTTTGTTTTGGAACCTATGCAGGGCCTATAGAAGGGCTACCAGCAATGTCTAGCCTGGCTGTGGTGTGGATATGGGGTCCTCCTCCTCTCCAGCCTACACACCTGAACAGCAGTCCATCCAGCACAGCAGCACAGGAGGCTCTTGCAGCCCCTTTGGAGCTGGATGTGCATGGAGGCACATGCTCCATGTACATCCTGCCCTTCCCTACCCCATCCTAAATTCCCCTCATATCCCAGATTTGCTCTGTTTTCCTCCCTGACATGGTTCTCTCTTCCCTAGCATTTGCCCCAGCGTGCCCTCTCCTTCAGCAGGACATGGCCAAGGATGTCCCTCTACCATGGCATGCGAAACAATAATGAGGACCTAAACCCTGTTATTCCTAAGCCTGTTGTGAGCTCCAGCGGATTAGGATATTAGTTGATTGAATCAAACCAAAAACTAAATTATGAGGCTGATGCATTAATGAATCACCGTAATGCAAGTGCCTCAAACTGAATTTTCCTTGGAAAAAATGTAGGGTTGGTTGTTGTTTGTGTTGTTTTTTTTTTTGGTTTTTTTTTTGCATGAGGGATGCAGAAGCAAAATCTGCAACTTTCCCTATGGTGATGACACCACACCTTGTAGGTGTTGGCAGCTGGGGCCTGTGTTGGAGAAGCAGAGTGAATAGCTAAATTTGTGCCATGCACTTGTGTGCTCATGGGTGGGGAGCTGGGTGGCAGGGGCTGTGACACCACTTGTACTGCCTGGAAGAACAAGACACAGGGAAGCCCATCCTCATTCACACAGTAAAAGCCAACCTTGCAGATGCCCAGTGTGGTGCTACTTCCAGATGTGCGTGGGGGAGCGGAAGGTGCCCATGAGGCTGCATGGCAGTACCTCCTGCCTAACCGAGGGCCTTTGTGCCGGCGGCAGGACAGCTGTGCTCGCGGGCTCTCCTCAGGCACGGGTCACAGCTCGGCCCAGGGGACGCTGGTGGTGGCACGGGGACCGTTCTGGCACCCGGTGCACGGGCAGTGCCGCAGCAGCGGGTCGGTGGGCCCAGCAATGCGTATTGTGTGCACGGTGGTGTGCACGGTGTCCCGGCGTCCGCGGGCCCTGCGCTTTTGGCAGGGAGGCTCCGGGAGCGCCTCACCCGGGGCCGGTCGGTGCAGCCCCTCGCAACGACCTGGCCGGCATCGCTGAGCCCGCTGGGCTTACTCGCGGGCAGCACACCCCGCTCCGGGGCCGGCAGCGGCCACCCCGCAGTGCCCGGAGCGTCCCCCCGGGTGCTCCGCAAAGCCCAGACACGAAGCCCTCAGCACAGCCCGGGCTGCTCGCTCAAGGAGCCCTCAGCGCAGCCCGTCCGCCCGGGCTGCCTGCTCACAGAGTCTTCAGCACAGCCCGGGCTGCCCGCACATGGAGCCATCAGCACATCCCGAGCTGCCCACACACCCGGGCTGCCCATACACGGAGCCCTCAGCACAACCCGAGCTGCCCGCACACGAAACCCTCACCACAGCCTGTGCGCCCGCGCTCAAGATGGCGGCGCGGGGCG
>VXBU01003841.1:716743-758072 GCA_013400315.1 Bombycilla garrulus
CCGCTGCCCTTGGTCCCGGCGCCGGTCCCGGGGCGGCGGGGCCGGCGCGCAGCCCCGAACCGCCACCCGCTGTTCCCCCAGTACAACTACCAGGCGGAGGTGGCGGAGAACCAACCGGCGGGGACGGTGGTGGTGGCGGTGGCGGCCCAGGACCCCGACGGGGGCGAGGCGGGGCGGCTGGTGTACTCCATGGACGCGCTGATGAACAGCCGCTCGCGGGATCTGTTCAGCATCGACCCGCGGGCCGGGCTCATCTCCACCACCCAGGCCCTGGACCGCGAGAGCATGGACCTGCACTACTTCCGAGTGACGGCCACTGACCACGGGGCACCGCGGCTCTCCGCCACCACCATGGTGGCTATCACTGTGGCTGACCGCAACGACCACGACCCCGTCTTCGAGCAGGGCGAGTACCGGGAGACCATCCGGGAGAACGTTGAGGAGGGATACCCCATTCTGCAGCTGCGGGCCACCGACGTTGACTCCCTGCCCAATGCCAACATCCGCTATCGCTTCGTCAATGAGCGGGCTGCCTACGACGTCTTTGAGATTGATCCCCGCTCCGGCCTCATCACCACCAGTGGGCCAGTGGACAGGGAGAAGATGGAGAAGTACTCCCTGGTGGTGGAAGCCAACGACCAGGGCAAGGAGCCGGGGCCCCGCTCTGCCACCGTCAAGGTCTACATCACGGTCCTGGATGAGAATGACAACATCCCTCAGTTCAGCGAGAAGCGCTACATTGTCCAGGTGAGGGAGGACATACGGCCCCACACCGAGATCCTGCGTGTCACCGCCACGGACCTGGACAAGGATAACAATGCGCTGGTGCACTACAACATCATCAGTGGAAACAGTCGGGGCCAGTTCTCCATTGACAGTGTCACTGGGGAAATACAGGTGGTGGCCCCCTTGGATTTTGAGGTGGAGCGGGAGTATGCCCTGAGGATCCGGGCTCAGGATGCGGGACGTCCTCCTCTTTCTAACAACACTGGCATGGTGAGCATCCAGGTGGTGGACATCAATGACCATGCCCCCATTTTTGTCAGCACCCCTTTTCAAATTTCCGTCCTGGAGAATGCTCCCCTCGGCCATTCTGTCATCCACATCCAGGCCGTGGATGCAGACTACGGTGAGAACTCACGCCTGGAGTACAAACTGACAGGGGTCTCAGCTGAAACACCCTTTGTGGTGAACAGTGCCACAGGGTGGATCACAGTCAGTGGGCCCTTGGACCGGGAATCAGTCGAGCAATATTTTTTTGGGGTAGAGGCTCGCGACCATGGCTCTCCATCTTTATCCGCCTCAGCCAGCGTCACCATTACTGTCATGGATGTCAACGACAACCGCCCTGAGTTCACCCAGAAGGAGTACTTCATCCGCCTGAACGAGGATGCGGCTGTGGGGACCAGTGTGCTCAGCGTCACGGCAGTCGACCGGGATGTGAACAGTGCCATCACGTACCAGATCACGGGAGGCAACACGCGGAACCGCTTCTCCATCAGCACGCAGGGCGGGCTGGGGCTCATCACTCTGTCTCTGCCACTGGACTACAAGCAGGAGAGGCGCTACGTGCTCACCGTGACCGCCTCTGATCGCACCCTGCGTGACAACTGCCACGTGCACATCAACATCACCGATGCTAACACACACCGGCCTGTGTTCCAGAGTGCACACTACTCTGTGAGCATCAACGAGGACCGGCCTGTGGGCAGCACCGTGGTGGTGATCAGTGCCACAGATGATGACGTGGGGGAAAACGCCCGCATCACGTACTACCTGGAGGACAACGTCCCTCAGTTTCGGATTGATCCAGACTCTGGGGCCATCACTCTCCAGGCAGAGCTGGACTACGAGGACCAGGTCACATACACGTTGGCTATCACTGCCAAGGACAATGGGATCCCCCAGAAGGCGGACACCACGTATGTTGAAATCATGGTGAATGACGTTAATGACAATGCTCCCCAGTTTGTCAGCCCTCATTACCAGGGCATGATCTCTGAGGATGCGCCTCCCTTCACCAGTGTGCTCCAGATCTCTGCCACTGACCGGGATGCCCACACCAACGGGCGAGTGCAGTACACATTCCAGAACGGGGAGGATGGCGATGGAGACTTCACCATAGAGCCCACCTCGGGGATCATCCGCACTGTGCGCAGGCTGGACCGTGAGAACGTTCCTGTCTATGAGCTGACTGCCTATGCTGTGGACAGGGGCATCCCCCCTCAGCGCACTCCTGTCCACATCCAGGTTACCATCCAGGATGTGAATGACAATGCGCCTGTCTTTCCTGCTGAGGAGTTTGAGGTGTTGGTTAAGGAGAACAGCATTGTAGGCTCTGTGGTGGCCCAAATCACAGCTGTTGACCCGGATGAGGGACCCAATGCCCAGATCATGTACCAAATTGTGGAAGGCAACATCCCTGAGATATTCCAGATGGACATCTTTTCTGGGGAGCTCACAGCCTTGATAGACTTGGATTATGAGACAAAATCTGAATATGTGATTGTAGTGCAGGCCACCTCCGCCCCTCTGGTCAGCAGAGCTACAGTCCACATCAAACTCATTGACCAGAATGACAACAGCCCTGTTTTGAAGAACTTCCAAATCCTGTTCAATAACTACGTGTCCAATAAGTCCAACACCTTCCCCTCCGGGGTCATAGGGAAGGTCCCAGCATATGACCCAGATGCATCTGACCGCCTCTTCTACACCTTTGAGCGGGGAAATGAACTACACTTGTTGATTGTAAATCAGTCGAGCGGGGAGCTGAGGCTGAGCCGTAAGCTGGACAACAACCGTCCGCTTGTGGCCTCCATGCTGGTGACTGTCACAGGTAGGGAGTGAAAATCATTAAATCTTCAGTGCAGTACCTTTGGGGGGGCTCTGCAATGTCCTTCTGGGGCAGCCCATTGTGCTTTGGGGGTTGGGCTGGGGACTGGTAACAAGATTTGAGTTGAGAGTCCATTCCAGTCAGAGAATGCTACTGGAGTGGTGGGAAGGGTGGCATGGGAGGCTGGAAATGGTCTGCAAGAACAAAGCATCGTTACTGAGCTGTGAGATCACTTCCGTCTGCTCCTGAGGCACCTTTGGAAGTGTTGTGGCCAGCCAAACTGCGTTGTGTGCCACAGGGTGCTGGCCCAGGAAGGAGGCGGCTCCCAGGATGGCCAGGCTGCTGGCCCAGGGGCTGGTACACTGCTTTGCTCCCAAGCCCAGGTGGCTCTTCTCCCTGCCAGGACTGAGTGCTTGCCTGGCTCTGCACAGGAGGGAGGGATTGAGCTCCGTGCAGAAGGAGCCCTCTTAAACACCCGTCTACCAGTAGCAGACGGTTCAGTCCAGATTCTGCCTGTGGCACCTGCCAGCACTGGTTTTGTGTGGTGGCTTCTAAAGCCTAGTACACCATTCTGCAGCCAACTTAGTGCTGCAGGGGACGGCTGTGACAAACCTGAGTGCAGTGCCTGAACTCTTGCATAGTGTGTGTTGCTGGAGTATCCACATGCAGATGCTAGCTGTAGCTAGGGGTGGCTCTGTGGGGTGTTGGGGTGCCCTGTAGTCCAGCTGAGGACAGGACAAAGATGGACCTAGGGGCTTGCCTGTGAGCAAGCAGGGTTTGGACCTGGAGCTCCCAGAGCCTTCACCACTAGCCTTTCTTAGCTGGTGGATGCATGATCTGAAATGGAGGCATCTGTCCATTGCTGAACTGTGGAGCAGCTGCGGTAGGGAGGGCAAGCACTGAATTGCCAGGAGTGGCTGGAGAGCTGTACTCCAAATTGTGATGCTCCCCTTACCATCGGCTACCAGCTGCCTTTCCTTTTAGCTCTCTCTATCTGGCTTAATCTGTGAGAGGAGGATCTCTTTTTAAAAAGCGGAGCAAGGGCTTTAAAGAGGAGACCTGTTCAAGGCAATCCTGCCTGAGCAGCACCAGCCTCGCAGTGGGCTGGGGCTCTGTGGGGGCTAATTGTAGCCGCAGGGCTGGCCGAGAGCGGCTGCAGGCGAACACATGCCCATTGCTGGCGGTGGGGGTGGTTTTGACCTTTCCAGCTTCTGCCCCAGTGTGTTCATGCAAGCCCTGCCTCCTCACACACTTAACCCTGCACAAAGGCAGGAGACAATCACATCCTGAAGTCCTGTATCGAGCCGCCTCGTGGCAAGGGGGCCCTTGCAATTAGAATGTCGTCATCTTCCAGCAGGAAGGGAGAATGGGAGAGGTGTGCTCAAGGAGGAGGGGAGAAGATGGAAAGGGAAGAGGTGTTCTGGAGAGGGAAGTGAGATGCTGGAAAATGGGTCTTTTGTTGGCTTTTATGTTGGCTGTGGAGGTGGAAGTCTGGTTTTTCAGTCTTTGTTGTTGGAAGCCCCCCGCCCAGCTGGCAGCTCCGCCGGCCTCATGCTGTCACCGTGTGCAGAGAGGGTGGGTTTGCAGGGCTGGCAGCCAGGACGTTCAAACCCGGCTGCATTGTCTGCCCCGGCCACTGTGCCGTGACAGAGCACCTTCCTGCTGCTGGAAGGCAGCACTAGCACCTACTGGGTGCCCCAGGGGTCAGCATCCTAAGAGGGAGTGGCTTTCCTGCCTTTGAGGGAGGCTGAATCCCCCTAAAACACAGGGCAGGGGGCCGTTTTGCCTGCCTGTGAGCTGTGTGTATTCTTAACTCAGCCCCTTGTAGGAGGCAGAAGACCTGGGCCGTCACAAACCAGTGCCTTCCAGCACTGCCCTCAGCTTCCCATAGGCGTGTGGACACCTCTGGCTGCTAAAATCTGCTCTTGGCTGCTGAGGATGCAGGACGGGAATGGAGGGGCTGTCCATGGCCAGCGGCGCTGTGAAATCCAGGCAGTGTAAGAAACTGACATCGTGTTGGCTTTAAACCATTTCAGACTGGTTTCTCTGGGCTTGGTGGTGAGTGTAGAGGCAGAGCTGCAGGAGAATGACATTCGTCTTCTGTGCTGGGTGATGGGAGCCTGATTTACTTTCAAGATCTCTTAAGTGGTAAAGTATTATCAAAATGTTGAGAGGTCTGCCAAAGCCCTTCAGTAGCGGTGAGGAATATTCACTGTACCACTACCCATCTCTTTTCCTGACTTCTCTGTCTGGAAATGTTTTACTGTTCCTCACCTGCAAACATGCAAGTCCCCCTGTCTGTCCCCAGATCACCCTTGCTGTCTCTGGAGTGGCCACTGCAGTCGAAATAGTGGCTTTTGCTCTCTTGGGCACTGTTGCTACTACTCAGAAGAGGACATGGAGCTCTTCTTTAGCTTCAGTGCTTTTGAAGCTGGTAATTGTCAGTCTTGGAATTGCAAGCACAATGGCCCAGTGCTGTCCAGCACAAGGGTTAGAGCCCCTTGTACCTTTTCCTCACTCCATTCCCTGTAGCTGTGTTTCTAGGACTCCTCACCCTGCTGCATGAATATTCACCAGACACCAGCTCTCCAGCCACAGGATTTAATCAGAAAGGCTGAGCATTCGTGATTAAAATGACTCCCATGGGGGGTCAGTGCCTCCAGCCAGCTTTGGGCTTTCTTCTGGTAGCTTTATTTTTTTTTCCTTCCCCATTTGCAGCGTGTCATTCTCTAAACCATCTGCTTCCCTCTGCTTGGAGGGGGGAGGCAGCCTTGGGTGTGATGCTGAGGTGGGACAGTGTTAGAGGCGGGTTTACTGAGGGGGGTTGGGGGGCCAGGCCTGGCTCCACATTGCTGTGGGGAGCCAGGAAAGGGATGCTTGGCTTTCCTGCCGTGGGCTGGGCAATGCCAAAGGCATCAGGTGCCCCCCAACTTGCTTTCTTCCCCAGGCACAGGCTCCTTGCTCCTGTGAGGCATTACTGGCCTCCAGCCTGCCCCAGGATGCCCTCAGCATTGTGTCAGCCAAGGCCTGACAACAGCCATAAATCAGGCAGATATCTGCTGGGTGCTGAGCAGCTCCTGGGCAGAGAGAGAGGCCTTGTGGCTGTTTCTGGGTGAGCTGTGAGCTGTGAGCTGGAGAGGAGAGGAGAGGAGAGGAGAGGAGAGGAGAGGAGAGGAGAGGAGAGGAGAGGAGAGGAGAGGAGAGGAGAGGAGAGGAGAGGAGAGGAGAGGGAGCTGGACTCCCGAGGAGCTCGTGCTTGCCTTGAGCAGAGAGGCCAGCTGCGAGGAGGGGACAAAGGGTGAGGGCAGGGGAGGGGAGGGAGCTGGGACACCACCCAGCTGTGTGCTGAGGAGGGAGCTGGTGTCAAAGTGATGGTATCCTGGGATACTGTCTCACCAGGGGTTCCTCAGGGAGAGCTGCCAGGCTAATGGTGGCCTGGGGAGCATCTTATGCCAAGTGTCACTTGTGGCTTTCCTCACGCTCCTGCCTCCCAAGGTCTGGGTGGTCTCATGGGTGTTTCCCGTGAGCCTCTTGCAGAGAGGATGTGCCTTGGGGAATGCAGGTGATGGTGCCAGTTCCTTGCCCTGAGCCCAGACAGATCTAGGTACCCTGGCATGTCCAACCAGATGCTGAATGGAGCTGTTTTGTTGCTGCTGCTCATGCTGCCCTCTGTGTCAGAGCGGGCAGGATGTCACACAGAGAAGTGCTTTCTCACCTTGCTTCCATATGGAGCGGGAGCAGTTTGACTTCAGAGAGAAGCAGCCCCCCTTTCCTCCAGGAGATTAGCTCCTGGGTGACTCTGCTGGCATGCTGCTCCCCCAGCCCAGAGCCAGCCTTATCTCCAGAGCACCAGTCCTGGAGCGCAGGCTGCTGCTCGCGCAGGAATTTGCAGGGTCACTAGAAAGCTTTCACCTTCTGAGGAGTAGAAGAGAGAGGTGGAAGAAAGGGAGATGTTTCAATTTGTAAATCCTCCTGCACTGCAAACTTCAAACAGGGCTGAGGGAAATTAAAAAGCTTTACAGCCCAGCAGCCATGGGAAGAGAAGAACAGTAAAGGCAGCTTTGTACGTGAGGCTCGGAGCTGGGGCATGGATGAGGGACGAGTGGCTGGCATTTGCACACCTGATCCTCGTCAGGAATGGGGCTGTCTGGGCTGCCAGGAATCCTGCTGCTCCTCGTGCCTCCTTGCACTGGGTTGGGGGAGGTGAAGCACATAGGGGAGGTTACTGCTGGAGACTTCCCTGTCCCGGGTTCTCCCGCAGTGTACAAAAAGTCCTTTTCTCATCAGCTGTCTGAGCTGAAGAAGCACTCTGGAGTCCTTAGTTTGTGTTCTCAAGGCAGTTTATTAGTTCCTTATCAAAAGTAGATTTCTCTGCCCTGCCGAGAAACACAGCAAAACTTTCAGAGACACACTGTGCCCTGCACACTGTCTGCCCTGCAAGGGAGATCGAGGCACACTGTGTCCTGCGTAATGTGCACACTGTCTACCCACACCGGGTCAGCTCTATTCTTTTATACTATCANATCCAGGTTCTCCGACACCTCTGGCAAGGCTGAAAAGCCTCCTGACCAGAATTTGGATCATTCTGAGATGCCATAGGAACCCCCTGGGTTCCAACAGTTACAGCGAGGCTTGGGATCCGGGATTAGTCATGAGAGTCACTGTTGAGAAGTGCTGATGTAACTTGTCTTGGTGCAATGATGGAGAGCCAGTTTTCCAAGGAAATGTGGGGGTGTGAGGCTCTCAGGTGAATGTGGAGTGGGAGATGGGAATAACAGGTGACAGCTGTGTGCTGCTAATGCCCATGGACCACCAGCATTGGGGTGCTGCCAGTGGGCTGGAAGATGGATTGCTTCAAGAGCAGTGAGGTTCTCAATGAGCCCCATTGAGCATTTCTGGGGCTACCAAGGTTGGCAGAGTCTTGCTGAAGTCGGGCTCTGCCTGCTGGAGCCTGTGCTGGAGGCCCAGAAGGAGGGAACCTGGTGATAGAAGGCATCCTCCTGGGGCTCAGCAGACAGGCTTCTCCCAGCTGGTTGCCCTGGCCAAAGCTGCTAGCAGAGGTGTCTGGGGTATCCTGGGGTATCAGGACCGCTACACTCTCTGGGAGCTGGGTAGGTGGGGTGAGGCAGGGGCCCATGATCACAGATCTGCCAGGATGGAAGCTGCACCACTGCCCATTTGGGCGGTGCTGTGCTGCCTGTGTCCCTGCAGCCCGAGCTGCTGGCTGGGAGTGCAGCTCGTGTGCAGCGAGTGAGCTGCTGCTGCTGCTGGCCAAGGTCCTGGCCGAGAGCAGGCAGGCATGCTCCCGGTGTCCCTGCGTGGTTCTCTGCTCCCGCTTGGGAGATTGCTCATGTGGTGTGGCATCCCAAAGGGAAGGAGTTTGTTTCCAAGGAAAAAAGTGATTAAAGAGAATTAAACAAACCAGAGATGGGCTGTGAGAGGAAGAGATGCAGAGCAGATGGTGAGAAGGGGGGAAGCAGGGAGACCGGCACAAAAGCTTGGGAGAGCCTGGAGGAGAGAGGAAGGAAATGGCAGGAGGAGAGCACAGGAAAAGGCAGCTTGGGGAAGGCAGACAGGGCGCAGCAGGGAAGCAAAACACCCCAAGCCCTGGCATCAGCTCCTGTGTTTGCCAAACGTCCTGCTGGGACTTCCTTCTGTTCCTGAGCACCTTGGTTCCTGAGAGCTCAGTTTGCTGCCGAGATCCAGGACAAGGAGAAAACCTGAGAGTTGTTTCAGCGGAGAGCCTGATGCGGGGGAGCAGGTGCAGCCACACTGGCCACTCCCTCTCCATCCCTGCTAGCCTCTGGGGCTGTGGCTCCAAGCTCCCTTCCCAGGGACTCAGACCTGTTGGGGGGCTACACTGGGGTGCAGGGTGTGCCCTGCTGGGAGGGAGGAGACCCTCCAAGCAGCAGGCAGACCTGCAGCGTGTTCCTGTTCCTCCAACAGACGGGATCCACAGCGTGACAGCTCAGTGCGTCCTGCGTGTGATCATCATCACGGAGGACATGCTGGCCAACAGCATTACGGTGCGGCTGGAGAACATGTGGCAGGAGCGGTTCCTCTCCCCGCTGCTGTCCACCTTCCTGGACGGAGTGGCCACCGTGCTTGCGACACCCAAGGAGGACATCTTCATCTTCAACATCCAGAACGACACGGACGTGGGTGGCACGGTTCTCAACGTCAGTTTCTCGGCCCTGGCACCGCGGGGCAGGCGCTACTTCAGCTCGGAGGAGCTGCAAGAGCAGCTGTACATGAAGCGCATGGTGCTGACAGGCACCTCCATGCTGGAGGTGCTGCCCTTCGACGACAACGTGTGCCTGCGGGAGCCCTGCCAGAACTACATGAAGTGCATCTCCGTGCTCAAGTTCGACAGCTCCGCCCCCTTCATCGCCTCTCACTCCACCCTCTTTCGGCCCATCCACCCCATCGCCGGCCTGCGGTGCCGCTGTCCCCAGGGCTTCACCGGGGACTACTGCGAAACGGAGATCAACCTGTGCTACTCCAACCCCTGCCTGAACGGGGGCATCTGCACCCGCAAGGAGGGGGGATACACCTGCGTCTGCCGCCAGCACTTCAGCGGTGAGCGCTGGGGCCCTGGGGATGAGTGGGTGTGTCCCATGGTGGGTGTTCTTCCCGCCAGGGCACTTCGTGTCAGAGCCTCTCTGTGCCTGCAGAGTCCAGCTCTGCTCCCTGCTCTGTGTTTCCATGGTGCTGCATGTGCAGGGCTGAGATTGCCATAGAAATCTGTCTTGCAGGGAGCTTGCACTCTTGGGGACCCTGGCCATCACCTTCCACCCCTTCTCACAGAGCAGGAGGACTAAGCTAGACTCTGCTAGGCTGGGGCACAGGAGGTTTCCTGGTTGTGCCTCATGCTAGGAGGGTGATGGGCTCTGGGACCATTGGAGTCCGTCTGCTGGTTTCAACCTGTGCCAGTCTTCAGCTGGTCTGGCAGAGGTGTGGAGCCACACTGGCCCCATGTGCAGTGGCTGAGCTGCAACCTACCCAGAACAGAAGGGGAGGCTGGGCCTGGGTGCCCCACCGGGCAGGATCTGATCCAAGCAGATCTGGTCCTAGCTGGGGGACTGGCAGGGGGATTCACAGTCCAGCCAGTGTCCTGTTGCCACAAGTTCCCAGCAGGCTGTGGAGAACTGGCAACTAGGGGATGAGGGGAGGTGGCCTCTGGCTACTGAGAAGGGATCCCCTGCCTTGCTCTAGCTGCCGGGAGGGAGCATGGCAGCAGATGGCTGCCTGCAGCTCTTCTGTAGGTGGCTCCTGGTGAGATAAGCAGAGTCAGTGGTAATTAACCTCTGGCATTTGAAGCGTGAACAGCCATTAGCAGAAGGGTTAATGAGCTCATTTGCCTGTCACTTCATGCTGTCTCCTCATCTTCCTTGCGTATCACAAAGCAAGTAATGGGAGCAGGGCCTGGGGCGTTGGACTTCAGCTGAGTGTTTCCCTGGGTTCTGTGGGGATAGACAGGAAAAGGGGCTGACAGATGCCCTGCACTGCACTGTTGAGCTGGTATGGGGCATCCCTGTTACCCATGCCAGCAAAGTACCAGGGTATTTGTTGTTCCCTATGTGGCTCCCTCTTGCACGCAATGTTTGGAAGCTCCTGGTGCCATGGGTGATAATCTGTAGCTATTGACAGGAGCTCAGTGGCACTGGGCTGTCCCTGCGCTCCAGAGACAGGACTGAGATGCCTGTCCCAGGTTTGTGTGGTGGCAGGGCCCAAGGAGACACTTTCAGCATTACCAGGACTTCCCTGGCTTGCTTCTCCATTCTTAGGGCTGTGCAGCCCAGCTGTGGCCAGTGCCCTCCTGTCACATTGCCGTGCTGTACTGACCCAAAGTTGTCCCTTCAGCCAGACCTGGCATCACATCCAGCCCAGTGGCTCGTGCCAGGCTGGCAGTGGTTGCCAGCTCACTGGCTACTGTAGGGAGCAACCTGGGTAACACTTGAGTTGTCATATCCTACACCAGTCCCCAGCTGCTCCACTGGCTCCTTCCCCTCAGCTGCCCTGTCCTGAATCCAGGCTGAGGGCTGCGTTCCCAAGACAAGGAGCACACGGGTGGCTGTGTATGTGTCCTAAGCCTTGGCCTTGCTCCTGCAGGCGAGAACTGTGAAGTGGACAGCCGCGCGGGGCGCTGCGTGCCCGGCGTGTGCCGCAACGGCGGCACCTGCACCGACGGCACTGACGGCGGCTTCCGCTGCCAGTGCCCGGCGGGCGGCTTTGAGGCGCCCTTCTGCGAGGTGTCCACACGCTCCTTCCCACCGCGATCCTTCATCATGTTCCGGGGCCTGCGCCAGCGCTTCCACCTCACCCTCGCCCTCTCGTGAGTTCTCTCTTTCCTCCGCTGCACACCGGCATCCTTGGCTCACCTGGCCCTGCTCTGGTGGCTCTTGTACACTGCTGGGCCAATCCAGGAACAGCCTGATGTTCTCCAGACCCCTGCCTTACTGGCTTTGCTTCCCTGTGGGGCTGCCCTGGCACCTTTAGCCTAAGGGCTCTTGAGTCTGCACTGGCATCAGCTCATCCCTCCTGCAATGCCTCTGCCCTTTGCTGCCCAGCTCTCTGCCTCCATGCCAGGCCCCCATGGTCAGGTCTGGGATGTTGGTGCATGCCAAGGGAGAGAGGGGGTCTCCCTGTGCTCCTTGCACACACCCTGCCCTCCTTCTTCCTACCCTGCCCCAGGTTCAGCACTGTGGAGCCCGGCGGCCTCCTGCTCTACAATGGGCGTTTGAACGAGAGGCACGACTTCCTGGCAGTGGAGATCATCCAGGGGCAGGTCCAGCTGAAATACTCCACAGGTACACTGGGCCCTCCCTGCTATGGGATTTGTGTCATAGGAGCTGTGAGAAGTGGGGAGAGTAGAGTGCTGCCCTGGGTGGAACCTGTGCTAAGGGAAGCAGGGTTAAGAGAAGTGTTGTTGAGCATTAGCAGATGGCACAGGGGATGAGTTCTGTATTTCACACAGAGGACTGTCCCTGGGCTTAGGAGTGTGGTTTGTGGCACAAACCAGGACAAACCCTTTTGGTGTCTCCACTGCTGTTCTGTCCTGTTGTGTCACTATGAGCTTCACACATCCATCAGCAGCACAGTGGGTTTGATGCCTCAGGAAGGGTGGGAACGTCTGAAGGCTGTCTGGCTTCCCTCAGCCTGCCATCATCCCTGTCTCCTCAGGAGAGTCCAGCACGGTAGTGAGCCCCTACCTGCCAGGGGGTGTGAGTGACGGGCAGTGGCACACGCTGCAGCTCCGCTACTACAACAAGGTACGTGTGTCCCAGCTGTCCCCAGCACTCTCTCCCCACAAGTGAGCGGCTCTGGCTCTCCTGTTCTCTGGCTCTCCTGTTCTCTGGCTCTGTCCCATGGCAGGGGCTCTGGAGAGAAGGTAGAGGAGGTTTTCAGCCCTTAGGAATAGATGCAGTGGAGCAGACAGCTGGGTACAGGGACAGGTTGACACTCAGGACCTCACTTGGAGGCTGCAGGAATGTGCTCCGTGCAGTGTCCTTCCCCATGGCCCTCTCTGGTGCTGCTTGCTGGGCTCGGCCAGAGGTTTCCCTCCTGCACTGTTAATACCTCCAGGAGCACAGCTGGCCTGGGCAGTGCTCAGCCCTTTCCTTGCTGTTGTGTGAGCCCTTGGGCGCTTGGGTCTGGGGCACATGTGCTGCTAACACCCTTAATTTGCTTTCAGCCCAAGGTCAGCACCCTGGGGGTGGTGCAGGGCCCCTCCAAGGACAAGGTGGCCATCTTGACAATAGATGAATGTGATGCTTCAGTGGCCCTGCAGTTTTGCAGTGAGATTGGAAACTACTCCTGTGCTGCAGAAGGCGTGCAGACAAGCTCGAAAAAGTGAGTTCCTTGAAACAGCTGTGGTGAGGAGAGGGGTCCCCTGAGGCACTAGGCCTTAACATCCAGGACCTTGGCTGTGTGTGCCTGTCCCTGAGGATGTCTGCTTCTCAGCCCCATGCACTGGGGAGCTTGCTGGGCCAGTGTGAGGTCACTGTACCTCTTAAAGCCCTGGGCTTCTGATCCTGCAGATCCCTGGACCTCACAGGTCCCTTGCTCCTTGGAGGGGTCCCCAACCTGCCAGAAAACTTCCCCATCACTCACCGGGACTTTGTGGGATGCATGAGAGACCTGTTCATCGATAGCAAACGCATCGACCTGGCCTCCTACATTGCCAACAACGGAACTGCTGCAGGTACCAGTGCCTCTGCTCCTGCCAGCCCCTGCCCAGGAAATGCATTCTCCTTCTCATACAGCAGTGCTGCTGGGCTGAAGCAGCATCACAGCACCACAGCTGGAGCTGAGCACGTTTTGGCTGGAGAACAAGGTCTTCAGGTCCCCCTAAATGGTCCAATGCCCTCCCCTCCTCAGCTAATGTTCTGGGAATGTCCCCTGATCCCAAGTGCAGAGCCTGTTGAGCTGGCTGATCTGGGAGATGATAGATTATCGGTGCAGCTCTGCAGTGTCTTTGTTCTGGCATAGGGAGCACCAACAGCCTTAACCGTCATCCCTGAACAGGCAGGGTCTGTGTGCAGACACTGAGCAGCAGGGCTTGCCCCTCTGACAGCCAGGGTAAAGGCCAGCAGGCAGTGATGCCTTTCCATGTGGGCTGGGGAGGGGTGGTGAGCTGGTTGAGGCTGATACAGGTGACCGATACCCCCAGGTTGTCATGCCAAGCACACGTTCTGTGACTCCAGCCCCTGCAAGAACGGCGGTACCTGCTCTGTCAGCTGGGGGACCTACTCCTGCCTGTGTCCTGTTGGCTTTGGGGGCAAAGACTGCCACCATGGTGAGTGAATGGGCACTGCTGGGCATGGGCAGGGTGGGTACACGCAAGGCTCTGCTGGGGTTGCTGTGGAAGCAGAGTAATGGATCCATGTGAGATGAACTCTGCTGTCCCTGCATCTAGCACTCCCTGTGAAGTGTTCTTCCCTTCTCCTCACCTCCGCTTTCCTTTCCAGCTATGCACCATGCCCACTACTTTCAGGGCAACAGTGTCCTGACCTGGGACTTCAAGGCAGACGTGAAGATCTCGGTGCCATGGTACCTGGGGCTGGCGTTCCGGACACGCCAGCAGGACGGGGTGCTTCTGCAGGCCCATGCAGGCCAGTACACCACCCTGCTCTGCCAGGTATGGCCACAGCTTCAACCACAGCACCTTGGCTCAGCCTCTGCTGCTGTCTGCCCCAGGAGAGCATGGGGACCTTGTCCTCCCTGCTGGCTTCATCCCAAGCAGAGGGTAGTTGAGGGAGAGGCATCTATCAGGGATGTATTTCCCTCCCCATGCTTTGATGGAGGGTACACTGGAAGCAGCCAGAGTTGATGAGGTCTTTGCTCACTGCTGGCGTTGCTGTTCCCTTTCTGCAGCTGGCTGGGGGCCTGCTCTCCTTCATGGTGAGCAGGGGGTCGGGGCGCAGCACCAGCCTCCTCCTGGACCAGCTGCAGCTCAGTGATGGGAAATGGCACGACCTCCAGCTGGAGCTGCGGGACGTCCACAGCGGGCGAGACTCACGCTACGTCATCACCCTCACCCTGGACTTCGGGCTCTACCAGGTAGGTGCTGCTTAAGACCCTGGCACCAGGACAGGAACTGTGGGGGGGTGCTTGGCAAACACAGGCAGAGCTGTGCCTCTGCATGCCTTGTGGGGGCTAGGACAGGGCTGGTGCTCATTTCCTCATGTTACTCTCTTTTGCAGGACACAGTGGTTGTGGGAAATGAACTGCATGGCCTGAAGGTGAAACACCTGCATGTGGGGGGAGTCCTGGGCTCTGGCGAGGTGCAGAATGGGCTGAGGGGCTGCATACAGGTGAGTTCATTGCTCTGAGCCTTCCCTTTTCAGCGGGTCTGTTATGTGCAAAGTTGGACACAAGTCTGGCAACTGCTGCTGGCATGCATCCTGCTGGTGTCACTCTCCCTCTGGACATTCAAGGCTCTGAGGTGCCACAGAGTAGTGTTAAATAGGGAGGATGGGGAGTGGCTGCTGCCAGGGGTTTGTGGAAGGCAGGAGAACTGGAGCCTCACGTGTCTGTCCTAGCTTCACTGTGAGTTTGTCACATGCACTGCAGGGTGTGCGACTGGGTGACAGTGTCACCGGGATCATGCTGCCCAAGCCCAACCATGCCCTGCGGGTGGAGGCTGGCTGCAGTGTACCAAGCCCCTGTGACTCCAACCCCTGCCCAGCCAACAGCATCTGCAAGGATGAGTGGCAGAGCTACTCCTGTGTCTGCCAGCCAGGTAGGACCTGCAGCACCCTGCCAACTCCTCTGCTCTTCGTGCCTACTTGTCTTCTCCTCTTCCGCTGTGACTCCCTCCTGGCCTGTGACTGCTCTCCTGTCCATGCCTTGGGCAAGTCACATCCCTGTCAGACACTTGTCAGTTTTTCTGGAGGGCAGAATCCCTCCTGAGCCCTTGGTACCCTGGCACCTCTCAGGGAGAAGGTATTTGCCTTACATGGTGGTCTGTGTCCACCTCAGGGTACTACGGAGGGGACTGTGTGGATGTGTGCCATCTCAACCCCTGCAAGAACAAGTCGGTGTGTCGCCGCAAGCCAGGCTCGCGCCTGGGCTACGTGTGCGAGTGCAATGGCAACTTCTTTGGGCAGTACTGCGAGCACAGGTGAGATACAGGGCAGGACCGTGGCCTTTGGGCCTGGCTCCATGCTGGGCTCTCATCCTGGATGTGTAACCAGCGACTTCTCAGTGCCACCTTCCACCTTGGAGCTGCTGAGCAGCTAGACTGGTGGCAGAACAAGGCCTGGGGAATTTGGTGGTTGTAATATCAAAGGTATTTCTCTCCCTAGGATAGACCAGCAGTGTCCGA
This sequence comes from Bombycilla garrulus, assembly GCA_013400315.1. Taxonomy (NCBI): domain Eukaryota; kingdom Metazoa; phylum Chordata; class Aves; order Passeriformes; family Bombycillidae; genus Bombycilla; species Bombycilla garrulus. The sequence goes on from VXBU01003841.1 coordinate 732,406, forward strand.
AGGGCTGGTGGGGAAACCCCACCTGTGGGCCCTGTAACTGTGATGTGAACAAGGGCTTTGACCCCGACTGCAATAAAACCAACGGGCAGTGCCACTGCAAGGTGAGGGGCAGCTGTGCCAATGGGGATGTGGACCATGGCTTGCCTGAAACCCTGCTTGTTCTTGATGCTGTTCCTTTGCCCCCCACAAAGGCCTGGCAGTTGCCCAGGCCCTGCTTTGTGTGCCTGGATCTGGGCCAGATCCCTGCTCAGCTCCTCTGTACAGCCTTCCTGGCCCAGCATGATGATGATGAGGGCAGTGGGTTGCTTGAAAATCAGGAAAGCCTTGACCTTGTCTGGCTCCAGGGGTTCCCCAGCCAGCCTCAGCTGCTGTCCCAGTGGGATCTCTGGTGACTGTCCCCATCTCCTCCCAGGACTTCCACTACCGCCCCAGAGGCAGTGACACCTGCCTGCCCTGTGACTGCTACCCCGTGGGCTCCACCTCACGCTCCTGTGACAGGGAGAGTGGCCAGTGCCACTGCCGGCCCGGGGTCATTGGCCGCCAGTGCAACAGCTGTGACAGCCCTTTTGCCGAGGTGACGCCCAGCGGCTGCCAGGGTGAGTGCGGGCACGGGAGCGTGGGCAGCTGCTGCCACGGGGCTTGCTGTCAGTGGCCTGGCCCTGTGACCAGTGTGTCTCCACAGTGCTCTATGATGGCTGCCCCAAGAGCCTGAAGGTGGGTGTGTGGTGGCCCCAGACCAAGTTTGGCCTCTCGGCTGCAGTGCTGTGCCCCAAAGGCTCCTTGGGTGAGTGGGGGATGTGATGGGAGGGGAGGGGGCAGCCTGGCTGTCCTGTAGCAGCCCTGGCAATATCACTCTGTTCTTGTACTACCCCAGTCCCATTCAGCTGGGAGAAAGAAGTTGGAAAAGAAAATGCCACAGCCTGGGGAAGAGCAGAGAGGAGAGGGTGCTGGCCATAGGACTGGGGTTGGGTAAAAGCTATGGAGTGTAAGACCCATCACCCAACCATAGGGCTCTGCTGTTCCCTCAGTCTTGGTTCCCATCTTCTTCCTGCTGCTTTTTGGGTTCAGCAGGCTTGAGGCTGAGGTCAGTGCCATGCTGTGGCTCCACCAGCCCCATCCCCGTGTGCCCTGCACAGGAAGCGGGGCACGGTGTGCTGTCAGGTGAATATTGGCTAGGAGTCACCATCCTGATCTGGAGGAGGCACAGCTGTCCTCAGTGACAGAAAAAGTGTCAGCAGGGTGTCTGGGAGTGTAGGGCAGTGTGAGCCCCAGGGGACAATACCAGCCCTGTCCTTCCCCAGCCGTTCGCCCCCGGAGGAGGCAGGTTTGGCTCCTAACTGTTGTCGCTTCTCTCCCCGGTTCTCTCGCCCTCCGTGCACAGGCTTGAGGGGTTCAGGTAAGGTTGTTCCCATCTCCTTCCCCCTGTGCTCTAAGGGCTGCACCATATGGCTTTCCCTCCCTACTCCCTGCCTGACACCCTGCACACCCCTGCGCTTTCCCCGCTGCTTCTGGAGCTGCCAAGGGTCTTCCAATGCTTTGCCTGGTCTCACCGCTCCTACACAGTGTTCCCTGCTCCCAGCTCACTAACCAGCACTAGCCCAGCTGCAGCTGCATGCAGCCCTTGCCGCCTTCTGTGCCCAGCCTGCAGTGTTGGCTCTGGGCAGGTTTGTGCTCTGCTCCCTGGCTGGGATGGATGCTGGCTCTCCTGGATGCACTCCTTGCTTAGGCTGGGCGGGGGAGGAGCTGGTGTTGAACAATGAGGCCAGGGAGGAATGGCTGTGAGGTGGAAGAAGGGGAAACTGTTTGAGTGTGGGGTGGTAGGACGGGAGCAGGAAAGATGGGCAGGCACAGCACAAGATCCTGTTCCTTCTGCCTGGCTGGCAGGGGGAGGCACAGGGACCTGAGGGTCAGATTCTGCCAGATCTGCATCTGAGTCAATCTCTGTTCTGAGCAAGGGGAATGCCATCAATATGGAAACTTCTTGTTCCTCCTGTTTCCTGCTGCAGTGGCACTGGTGCTTCTGAAGCTGGAAGGGTGGCTGAGAGGACTGCTGGGAACTGGAGGTGGTGGAAGGGGGTACTCTTGTCCCTGGGGCTTTTCTGAGCAGCAACTGGAGTCTGCTCTAAGCTTTCTCTTCTTGCCCTCCCCTGCTACCCTCCCCCAGCCTTGGGCCCTTGGGTGGGCTCCTGTGCTGGATGCTGTCCCCAGGAGGACCTGCTCCACAGTCTTGCTGGGTGCACTGGGCTTGCCTGGTTTCTCATGCTCAAGTGTTTGTGGTGGCACACCCAGCTGAGAACACTTTTCTCTGTGTTGGCTTTAACAGCGTTTTTGGTGGTGGTTAACATCTCATCTCATTCAGTTTTGGAAACTCCCTTGCTGTACACAAGTGCTTGGGCTCCAGCCAGGGACTGGGGGCTGACTCTGGGTACTGAACCCACACTGCTAGATTCTCCACACAGGGGTTCACCATCTCACTCTCTAATCCCTATTGACTGAAGGGGCTTATCTCAGGGGCTGGTTTTCCATCTCAACAGCAGGGCTGTTGTGCTCCTGGTGTGGCTTTGCCTTGTAGAGAGAGCAGGATCTCAGCAGGCTTTGCAGGCTGTCAGCTGGGGATGGATGCCTAGAGCTGTTTGGGCTTCTGTAGCTTGGGGTCAGATGTGCCTAAGGACACAGTCGTGTTCCCTTGGGCTTTTCCAGCCTGGGTCTTGCCAAGTCAGTCCTTTTTGCAATCCTGTGTGATGGCACCTGGCGTGATGCAGCCCCAAAGCACACATAGGCACCCAGCTCCTGGAGGGGGGGATGGCAGCAGCTTGCTGAGGTATTGCAAACCAAGAGTAGAATGGGTTGCACTGGTGCAAAGCAGGACAATGGCCCTGGGGTGTTACAGCCCTCACTCGTCAGTGCCACTCTTTGGGACGAGCTGGTGCAGAGGATCCCTGCTGGGAGGATGCAGCAGGGCAGCCGTGTCTCCTGTGCTGAATTTGCAACAAGCTCCTCCTCCTTGTTTTAGGTGCAGCCATCAGACACTGTGATGAGGAGAAGGGCTGGCTGGAGCCAGACCTCTTCAACTGCACTTCACCTGCCTTCAAGGAGTTGTCCGTGCTGGTAATCCTCTCAGCTCTGCAGCCCTGACAGAACAAGGGCTCATAGCCAGAATTCAAAGCGCTCAGCTCTCCATGGGTGCCTGGAGTATAAGAGGGCCTTGCCACAGTGCTCAGTGCCTTTCTCTTCTCATCTCCTTCCCCCAGTTCCCTCCTGTGGGAGCAGTGGTCTGAGCTTAAGCTTACATGACTTCATTTAATCCCCTTCAGAAATGACTTGTGTCCTGCCAGAGTAATTGAGGGGAAAATAAATAATCCTGAGCAAGGCTGAGTGGTTTGAAGTTGGTGGAATGTCTGCTCCATCAGATCTCTGTAGCCCCCCAATTTTGTTAGAGACAAATCCCTTTTAAATATCCAGGCAAATGTATTCAACACTTAAATGTCATCCAGGCTGAACTGAAACTGAAGCCAGGAGAGTTTCGAGGGAGGTATTGCCAGGGCCTTGCCCTGTCCTTTCATCTCCTTGGCCTCTGTTGTGTATGGCACTGGGTTAGGCAGGCCAGTGCAGACCCTGGTGTGTTGCTGGAGGCTGGTTGTCTGCCAGATGTTCTCCCTGTTCTAGTGACCACCACTGTGAGTTTCCATGGCTTCTGCCGTGGCTTCAGGAAATAATCCATGTCCAGCAGGGCCTGCAGCATCCCTGTTTCCTGGTCAGGAACCTGCTGAATTGTTTAACTCTCTTTTTTCTCCCCTCTTACAGTTAGAGGGCTTGGAGAGGAACAAGACTGAGCTGAACACAATTGAAGCCAAGAAGCTGGCGCACCGGCTGCGGGCTGTGACAGACCACATGGACCACTACTTTGGCAATGATGTGCACATTGCTTTCCGCCTGCTGTCCCACCTCATGGCCTTCGAGAGCCAGCAGCGCGGCTTTGGCCTCACAGCTACACAGGATGCCCATTTCAATGAGGTGAGTCCTTCCCCCAGGTCAGAGTAGCTTCTGTTGCTGCTTCTCTTGGCAGCCACCCTGTGTTTCTGAGGGGGTTGAGGATGTGGTGGGACCCTGCCAGGAGTGGTGGGCTCCTCAGTCCACACCAGCACTGTAGGAGGCAAGACCTGCATGGTCAGGGCTTGAGCAAGTAGTGGTTGAGGAGAGGCAGTGAACTGGGTTTGCTCAGCCTGGGGAAGCAAAGGAAGGTCTTACTGCTGCTGGCAGGGGTGCAGGAAAGATGTCTCTGTAGGGCACTGGTTGATGAGAATTGAGGGTGGGGGCCCATCGTAGTAGAAACTACCTCTCTTCCCTGAGCCCTTGTGCAGAGAGCACAGTGCTGCAGTCTGGGGGTGGTCAGGAGAGGCCCAAAGGCCATGCTCACCCTCTGTCCTCCCATCTGTCCTGTTCAGAACCTGCTGCGTGCAGGCAGCTCTGTGCTGGCGCCCGAGAACCGGGAGCACTGGGCCATGCTGCCACACGGGGAGCACGGCAGTGCCAGCCTCATGGAGCAGCTGCGGGACTACTCGGGCACGTTGGCCAGCAACATGAAACTCACCTACCTCAACCCTGTCGGTGTCGTCACCCCCAACATCAGTGAGTAAGAGCTGGGGTGGTGCAGAGACTCTCCTCCGTCACACCTGGTTCCCTTCTCATATCACTGCATCTCAGGGAGTGTGCTGGTAATGCCCTTGATAGCTCTCTCAAACATGGGGATGCATTTGTCAGAGATGTCCTGCTCCCATCCCTGTGTGGACTTGCTGACCTCCAAGAGCTAGCAGAGCCAGGAGTGTGCTGTCTGCTTCCTGTTACTGTCCAGTCTCTAGTGAAAAAGCAGCTGGCCTTGGTAACAGGAGCAGTCTGCCTGATGGCAGAGCAAGGATCTGGGCTGGGAGGGAGCACTGTGGGTACTGAGATTATGTGTCATGCCCGAATAGACGTCACAGCCCCAACCCAGGACCCATGTGGTCCCTTTGCCAGGGACTTGAATCCTGGGGTGCCCTGGAGCACAGTTCTCTCCAGGTGTCCATCCTAGAGCTGACTGTCACTGCCTTGGCTGATCCTCAGTACTGAGCATCGATCGCATGGAGAACCACTCCCACATCCGCCGCCGCTATCCCCGCTACCACAGCAGCCTCTTCCGGGGCCAGCCTGCCTGGGACCCCCACACCCACGTTGTGCTGCCACTGTCGGTGCTGAGCCCTCCAAAAGCCGAAGGTGAGCATGTGAGCATCACTCGAGAAACAGCAGGGGTGGGTCCAGCTGGCAGGAAAGATGTAGAATCATAAAACGGTTTGGATTGGAATGAACCTTTAAAAGCTGTTCAGTTTGCATATACCCTACTGAGACATGACTCTGTCACAGGTCCAAGAGCCAACCCTGAGAGCCTGAGCTTTACACTTCACCACATCCCAAAGGCTCCTGATGGCCTTGCAAATTGTCTTCAATGCTTCTGTGTGTGTGTGTGTTCTCACCACCCCCTTGTGTGCCCCAGCTGTCCCCACAGCAGTGCCCACGCTGGCTGGGGGTGAAGGGAACTACACTGTGGAGAGCTCCTCCCCGAGGCAGGCGCTGCCAGAGCCCGAGCCCACTCTCACTGTGGTCATCCTCATCATGTACCGCACCCTCGGGGGGCTGCTGCCTGCACGCTACCAAGTGGATCGCCGCAGCGTCAGGTATCTCCTCCTCCCCTTTTTCCCCACAAGCACAAGTGGAGAGGTGCTGGCTGGACTCTGTTCTGTTCCCTCTGGCCACTGCCAAGTCTGTCTGCAGTGGCGAGGGTTTATTCCCAGCCTTGGTGCTGCTCTGTGCCACATTTGCCAGCCCCATGTTGTAGACTGGGCAGAGCTCTTCCTTCTGAGATGTCAGAGCAGGACACCTGAGAAGTTTCTGGAGGTCTGCCATGCACAGTGATAGTGATGGTAGAGCTCTGCTGCTCCTTGCAGGCTCCCCAAGAATCCTGTGATGAACTCCCCCATTGTGAGCGTGTCTGTGTTCAGCAATCACACCTTCCTGCAAGGACCCCTGGACACCCCTCTTGTGCTGGAATTTTACCTGCTGGAGACAACCAACAGGAGCAAGCCTCTCTGTGTCCAGTGGAACCACTCCAACCTGTGAGTTGAGCATGAGCTGGCCACTCTCTTTCAGCTGCCTTCCTCACACAGCTCCTCGTTCCCCAGGTTTCCCTGAGCAGCACTGGCATGTGGGGCTTTCTGCCCTCTCCCATGAGATTTGTTTCTTTTGGGAGGAGACAGCAGGGTAATAAAATCATTTAGTTTGGAAAAGACCTTTAAGATTATTGAGTCCAATCATCAACCCAGCACTACTAAGTCCACCACTAACCCATTTCCCTCAGTGCCACATCCACACTCTGGCTCCAGTATTTCAGCTTTAGGATACAGTTGTGTCTGCTGGCAGAAGAGCCTTGTCAGTCATCCCTCTTCTCTGTGGTTCCTGCCCCCCACACGCATTTGTGTGTCTTCTCTCCTAAGTGCACTCTGCTTTTTGGTGGCTGCAGGACCAACCCCTCTGGCTTCTGGACAGCCAGGGACTGCGAGCTCGTGTACCGAAACACCACCCATGTCCACTGCCAGTGCTCCCAGTTTGGCACCTTTGGGGTTTTGATGGACAGCTCACACCGAGAGGTAACCTCAGCCTGTGGGGCTGTGGGTCATGGTGGGGACTGTTAGCAGCTGGGTCCCAGCACAGGCAGAAAATATCCTGGGCACGGGCAGAAAAATTCCTTGTGCGACACAAATACAGTTTGAGAGTTGTGCAAGCTTCCTGTGTGTGCCCCTAATGCTGCTGTTTGCCTTTGGTTCCCTGCTGCTGCAGCAACTGGAAGGTGATCTGGAGACACTGGCAATTGTCACCTATTCCTTGGTGTCTCTCTCCTTGGTGTTTCTGCTGCTGACCTTCTCCTTTCTGACCTGCCTCAAAGGCCTCAAGTCCAACACACGTGGCATCCACTCCAACATATCTGTCACCCTCTTCTTCTCTGAGCTGCTCTTTCTCCTGGGTATCAACCGCACTGAGAACCAGGTCTGTGCGCTTGAACAAACTCACCTATGGGGGTGAGGGATGGGTGATGCCATTCGTGTTGGCACAGTGGGACCATCTCTAAGTCACTTTTGTCTCCCCAGTTTCTCTGCACTGTGGTTGCCATCCTCCTCCACTGCTTCTTCCTCTCCACCTTTGCCTGGCTCTTCGTCCAGGGCCTCCACATCTACCGCATGCAGACTGAAGCCCGCAACGTCAACTTCGGGGCCATGCGCTTCTACTACGCCATTGGCTGGGGAGTGCCTGCCATCATCACTGGTGAGAGCTGCTTGTGCTACAGCCATGCCCAAATCAGCCCTGCTGCTTCTCAGCAGTCTCCTGACCACCTCGTGTTGCCCAGCTCATCCAGTGTGGAGAGCTGAGGGTGGGCTTGGCATGGTCAGCAGTGCTGGCAGCAGGAAGTGCTGTGTTGGTCAGGGCTATCATCTTGCCTCCTAAGGAGCAGTAATTTCTCAGCACATCTCCTCAGGTCTTCTAGTTAAAGTCTTTTGGTTTCCCAGGCCTGCATACTTGGGTGACCTGTTGCTGGCAGTGGACTGGGCTGCATCAGGGACACCTGAGGAAAAGGAAATAAAGTCCCTGTTGTGGACTCTCACAGTCCTGACTCCTTCCCCCTGTGGTGGAGAAGCCTGTGCACAGGGCAAGGAGCAGGGAGAAAGCCCCTTCACTGCTGACAGTGCTGGCATGGGATTGACATGGTTTGGACAAGACCAAGGCTGCTGGGTTTGGATCTGACCTCTCCCTTTCTCCTGCAGGGCTGGCCGTTGGCCTGGATCCTGACGGCTACGGGAACCCTGACTTCTGCTGGATTTCCATTCATGATAAGCTGGTCTGGAGCTTTGCAGGCCCCATAACTGTCGTCATTGTGGTAAAACCCTGTCCTGTTTCACCCACACCCCTCTCCTGCCTCCCTTCTCTGCACCATGGGCACTCACCCCTCCTTGGCTGCCCACTGCCTGTCCCATTCTCTGTGTCCCTCTCCTTCAGTTAGAGGCCCTCTTTTTGTCCCTCCTCACTCTAGCCAAATCTGGGGGAGGCCACAGCTCGGGCATGAAGGGGAAAGGAGGGGATGTTTGCAGGGCCTGGCAAGCCTGGAGTCTGCACTGGGGAGGTCAGGTTGGAGCCAGCCCTTGGCACATCTTCTAATCAGTGCCAACACTTTCAGGTGAATGGGGTCATGTTCCTGCTTGTGGCTAAGATGTCCTGTTCCCCAGGCCAAAAGGAGACCAAGAAGAAATCGGTTCTGTGAGTATTAGTGGCCAAACTCCCAGCAGAGCTCTGGCAGCTAGTGGTTTTTAGCATTTTCAGTGACCATCCTCCTCCTTCTACCATTGCAGAGGGCCCTTCTGTACATCAGTGTCAGCCTTGCAGCCACTCTCCTCTCCCACACCTGCCAGCCACATTAACCCTTCCTAAACTTTATCCTTTCTTGTTCCCACATCCTCATCTTCACACTGACCTCCCAACTGGTCCCCTTTCACCACCTGCCCTCACAGCAACCTCTTGTGTCTGCTTGGATTCAGCACTCAGCCCTTGTCAGCTATGAGCACCTGCTTCTTCCTCTCCTACATGCTCCTGAGCCCTTTCCCCACTCCCTGTTGAGCCAGCCCTGGAGCATGGCTGAGCTCTCTGTGGCTCAAAATGACCCGTGTCATTTGGGCCCCTGTGTTTGCTGTGTGTGATCCAGAAGGGAAGGCCTGGGAGCCAGGAGGGGCTGGGCTGCTGTGCAGGGATGTGCCTGCAGTGCTGGGAGCAGCAGGGAGGTTTCTGCAGGAACTGTCCCCTCTGGATCTCTTTGAGCACTTGACTGCAGATTAACAGTACCACTAACCTCTCGGTGTGTGTCTGTGTCCCTGTCTGTCTGTCTGTCTGTCTCTCTCTCTCCAGCATGACGTTACGGAGCTCCTTTGTTCTGCTTCTAGTTATTAGCACTACCTGGCTCTTTGGCCTCTTGGCTGTCAACAACAGTGTCCTGGCTTTCCACTACTTCTACACTGTCCTCTGCAGCCTCCAGGTAACTGCCTGGCCTCTGCTGGGGAGGGCACGGGTCAGCCCAGGAGAGCATCCCTGTGGTCCCCACACCATCTGTGGAGAGTGGGTGCCCTGTGCTGAGCTCCCAACATCTCACTGAGCTCCTTGTCCCTTCTGCTGTCACCTCTGTGGCACTGAGTGACTCCTGCCACTCCTCGCTGCTGTGCCTGCGGTGAGCAGTCACACAGAGCAGGAGATGGCTGCAAGGCATTTGGTTCAGAGGTAACATCCAAGGGATAGCAAGTACCATCCATGTCCTGAGAGAGCAGAATAAGAGAATGTGACAGAGGTGTTGGACACCCAAAATATGATCCATGGCAGCACCCTGCCAACCTTCTCCTTCCACTGGGGCTGACGTATCTGCAGGGGACCCTGCCATTTGCACCTTGGCCACTGCCAGACAGGTGTACACCTTACCTCTTCCTCCCTCATCCATGGCCCCTAGGGGTGTTAGCTCTCATTGTATTGGGAGGTTTTTGTTGCATCCCAGTCTCGTGACCACTCTGGACTCTGGAGGAGCCAGGGACTGTCCCGCTGCTGGCACTGTGGACAAGCAGGTCGGCTGGCAGTGAGGAGCTGTCTCTCATGGCATTTCTCCCCACAGGGCCTGGCGGTGCTGGTCCTGTTCTGTGTACTGAATGAGGAGGTGCGGGAGGCGTGGAAGCTGGCCTGCCTCAGCAAGAAGGGGCAGAGCGAGGAGGCCACAAGGAGCACACAGGTGGGTGAAAGCAGAGCAGCCCAGGCTGCATTTCTGGGACAGGAGCTGACAGGGACATCCCCACTTCCCCTGGGCTGCCGTGGCAGCTCCTTAACAGGGCCCATGCCCTCTCCCTCCTCGCCAGGGCCCCAACGCCTACAACAATACAGCACTGTTTGAGGAGAGTGGGCTCATCCGCATCACCCTGGGTGCCTCCACAGTGTCCTCAGTGAGCAGCGTGCGCTCTGCCCGCACCCACTCCAGCCAGCGAGCTTACCTCAGGTACGGGCAGCCAGGCTTCTGGGGGCCAGCAGTGCCTGGGCAGAGCCAGAGGCTTCTGCCACTGTAACAGTTTGAGCCTCCTCTCTTTCAGAGACAACGTGGCAGCACGTCAGGGCTCTGCCCTGGATCACAGCCTGTTAGCTCACGCTGGCCCCACGGACATCGACATGGCAATGTTCCACCGAGATGCTGGGGGAGGTAAGGCTCAGCCCTGCTCTGGGTTTGGGGAGTTCTTCCTGGTGCAGGCTCTGGCTGTATGGTGACGTCTCCCACCCCATGCTCAGCTGTAACTTCCAAACACATGGTAGGTAGGAGAGAGAGGCAGCCATTGTGTCATTTAGCACAGCCTTCTTCTGGACAGATGGCAAAGGGCATAGCCAGTCCCCAAGGGGGCAGAAATGGGGGAGGTAGCAGAGGGAACACTGGCTGTTGTGGGATCTCTGGGAACACTGGGCTCTCCAGTACAGCAGACTCACTGCAGCTAGGCCAGCTAGGGCTGGGGTGTGGGACAGGCAAGGAGAGGCTAAGGGACATGGGTTTACTCAGTCTGGAAGTGGAGGCAGAGGGGATCTTAGGGCTATTTGCAGCTGCCTTACAGGAAGGTGCAGTGAGATGGAGCTGGGCTCCTCTCACAGGTACCTGGTGATAGGCCCAGGGGAGCTGGCGCAGCTGCTGCTGAGGGAGGGGCAACAAAGGATAAGGCACTCTCACAAGCATGGTCAGCCTGGGGTGGTTCTGCCTTCCTGGTGCTGTCAGTAGGAACTTCTCCCACCTTCGTTCCAAATGTTTCCCTGACATACCGTGTTCCTACAGACCAGGACTCGGACTCTGACAGTGACCTGTCTCTGGATGAGGAGCGCAGCCTCTCCATCCCGTCTTCAGAGAGCGAGGAGAACGTGCGCCTGCGGGGCCGCTTCCAGCGCCAGCTCAAGCGGGCAGCACACAGTGAGCGCCTCCTCACCAACCCTGCCAACACCACTCCCAAAGGCAAGTCCTGGGGCTCTGGCAGGGAAAAGAATGAGCTCAGCTCCCTGGGGCTCAGGCCAGGTCTTGTGATTGCTGAATCGCTGCTCATGGAAATATTCTCTCCCTCTTCTCTGGGGCCTGGTTTGCTGTGTCCTTCATCAGATGTGGATGGCAATGACCTCATGTCATACTGGCCAGCTCTGGGCGAGTGCGAGGTTCACCCCTGCTCCCTGCAGAAATGGGGCTCCGAGCGGAAGCTGGGATTTGACATCAATAAAGATGCAGCCAACAATAATCAGCCAGACCTGGCTTTGACCAGTGGGGATGAGAACTCCCTCACCCAGACCCAACGGCAGAGAAAAGGTAACAATCTGGAGCAAGCAGGAAAGGGTGGCTTTGCCTGTCTCAGGTTGATGTGGCGCTGAAAGCTCAGCATCAGATCCGTGTGGCTATGCCCTTGGGGGAGGAATGGCTAATCTCCCTGGTTTTCCTGCTCTTCGTGCTGTTGTGCAAATATTTGACTTCTCTTTCTGTCCGGTGCAGGGATTTTGAAGAACCGCCTCCAGTACCCTCCAACTCTCCAGGGCTTGCCATCCGTTGGTAGGATGGCCAACGAGCTGACGTGGTACAAGACGTCCACACTGGGTCACAGGGCTGTCCCCGCTGCCTCCTATGGCAGGATCTACTCTGGGGCCGGCAGTCTGTCGCAGCCAGCCAGCCGGTACTCCTCCCGGGAGCAGCTTGACATGCTGATGAGGAGACAGATGTCCCGGGAGCAGCTGAGCAGGCACAACTCAGGAGAGTGCTTGGAAGCTGTGCCCAGCCGGCACGGGTCCAGAGAGGAGCTGGACACTATCCCCAGCAGGCATGGGTCTACTGAACACCTGGAAAGTATCCCAAGCAGACATGCATCTAGGGAGAACTTGGATCTACTTGCTGCTAGGCCCGGTCAGAGAGATCATGGGAACACGCTGCCCCGGAGGCAGGGCTCCAGAGACTGCCTTCACACTTTACCCTGCAGATTTGGGTCAAGAGAGCAGCTAGACTGTGGGCCAGTAAGAGAAGTCTCTAGAGAGTGGCTAAACACATTGCCAAGTAGGCAAGTGTCCAGAGACCGAATAGACATGTTGCCAAGTCGGGAAACTTCTCGAGAGCAATTGGATTTGCTTTCTAGAAAACAGCCTTCAAGGGACCTGCTAGCATCAGCTAGACAAGCTTCAAGGGAGCAGCTGGACTTCTTGTCCAGAAGATCTAATTCCAGAGAGCCTCTGGACACAGTGCCTAGCAGGCAGCCCTCGCAGGACAACCTGGGGAGCCTCTCTCGGAGGCAGCTGTCCAGGGAAAGCCTGGAGCCGCTGTCAAGGAGACAGCATTCTAGGGAGAACCTGGAGGCCATTCCCAGCCGACATCCTTCCACTGAACAGTTAGATATCCTTTCTTCCATCCTTGCTTCTTTTAACTCCTCCATCCTGTCCTCGGTGCAATCTTCCAGCACACCTTCAGGCCCCCAGACCACCGCCACCCCCTCTGCCATGCAGACCTCAACGCCCTCTGCAGTGTGTCCCTCAACACCTCACTCTGCCACCTCCCACAGCATTTCAGAGCTGTCACCAGACTCAGAGTAAGTGTGTTCCTTCCTTCCTCAGCCAGGTCTTGTTCAGCTTATCTTGTGCATTGTCCAGCTGCCTGGCTCCTTCCAAAAGGGGTTTAGTTTGGAGGGAGAGGGCTGTGTAAGGGTGAGCTCCCCAGGTGAGTGGGAGGTCCTGAGTAGTGACTGGGCAGGGAGAAGCCTCAGGTGTGACAGTTCCAGATGCTTGTAGTGCAGCACAAGCAGAAGCCTCTGTGTGTGTGAGTCTGTCCTCTCTGCCCAAGAGGTCATGGCCCTTGCTTGTGGCCTGTGGGTACTAGGGAAAAATGCTCTGTGCGGCTGGGCTGGCCTCCTGGCTGATCCCTTGCTCAGTGCTGACTCTAAGTCCCAATAGATGCAAGGGCCATGCTGGCTGGAGAGGAGGGAGCCCAAGTCCTAGGGATGCCCTGCCTTCCCCAGGCACCCTGTTCCAGTATGTCACTTGTTCCCTCTAGCTCTGCTCCCTGCAGGTACTGCTCCCACTCCACCCCACCCCATCCCTCCTTCCCTCTTCCCTAATCTTCCCAGAGACAGTTGTTCCTGCCCTGACCCAGGAGAGGTTTTCTGCCCTGTCCCCATCTGGCATAGCGGGGAGAGGATGCTGAAGCCCAGGAGAGATGCCATGGCTTAACACTGTTTTTCTTTCCTCTGAGAAGAATAATGAGAAACGATGGCCATTCCTGAGGGTCCGAAGCTGATTGCAAGAGAGATGGAAGAAGCAGGGCACTTCGCCAGGCACTGCCAGCTGAGGTTTGGTATCCCCATGGAGCAGGGGCCAGAACTGATGCTTGTCAGAGGCCCAAAACCAACCCTGCTTTCCCCTGCCCTGTGGGCTGAGGGGCCAGCAGCCCGCACCACCCACTGCCAGGAGCCTCCAGGCTCTCAGCTGCCACCATGCTCTCCGTCACCTGCCTGGTGTGACAGGTAGTACTGGGTGGGGGTGGCATCTCTGACCCCCTGAGGCCAAGCTCTTTATCTGTGAGCTGTTTGTGTGTGGGGTGTGCCTGTGTGTGTGGAGGGTGGGCAGTGGCAGGGGGACAGAAATGGAGCCTAGGATATGGGGGCCGTGAGGATTTTCTATCCTTTTGTATCTTTGTAATCAGAGAGAAATTTCTATGGTTATTTTTACGGATGGTCTGTTCCCAGGACCTGGAGCATTTGTTTCACCAACAGCCCCTTGCCAGTTTCCCTGGGGCTACTAGAACCACAGTCCCAGTGGACTGGAGAAACCGTGCCATGCAGTCTTTAGGCTTTGCTGGCACTGCTTTGTCCCATCCCCACTGCAGGGCAGCTGGCCCTATTGCCCCTCACTCTCCCACTGTGCAGCTCCAAACATCTCCTCCTGCCTGGTGTCCCTCGGCCCCCTGCAGCCAGGCCTCCCTCAGCCCTGCTGCGGGACCACCCCTGGCTGTGAGCTGGGGCTGTGCGCCAGCAGGGGCACACGTGAATGGGACAGCAAATTTGGCACTAGGAACCTGCTGGGAAGGAGACAAGCTCTGCTGTGCAGCCCTGTCCTCTACCAGGGTGGTCCCACTCTGGCTTCCTCGGCTCAGCAAGTGAGCACTGTGCTTTTACCCACTGGGTGTTGTGCTCTTTAATCTGCATGTTACAGAACAGACCTCTCTTGGTTTGTTGTAAAGGAGCTAGATGACCCTTGCCCTGCTTAGCAGCAGGCTTGGCTTTTCCCAGAGTCAGTCCTCACTCTGCAGAGGACTAACATCCACAGGAGCATGATGTGGCTCCAGTTTCAGGGTCCATCATTGCCCACAAAAATTGTATCTAGCTGGTTCCCTGGGGCTCTGTGTACACCTGCTCTCCCCTGAGTAGCAGAGACCCCAGCTCAGAATTGCCTGAATTTTAGGAGATGGAAATTAACAGCACTTTGCCCTCTCTGGAAATTCAGGCTACTCACATGGTGTCTCTGCTCAGCCTGGGGACTGACCCCTGGCTGTGCTGTGAGATGGCGCTCCCTGTGCCTACCTCAGCCTCAGGCCGGGGCATTCAGCTAAGCAGGGCTGGCATGTTCCCTTTCACCCCATGGTGCTCTCAGGGCTGCGTGGCCATGTGCTCTTCACTGCCTTACTACCACACTGCCGTGGCATCTTACTGTATCTCAGCCTGACATGTTTACAGGAGAGGACTCATGCTGCCGTCCTCATGCCTCTAGGGAGGCCAAGGCCTCTTGGCTGCCTCCCCGAGTCTGTGGGGAGAGTATGGAGGGAACAGAAGGGCTGATTGGGGGTGCCCTGGGTCCCCAGCACAGCCCTGATGAGGCAGGCTCACTGTCATCCTTTTCCCAGGGATGAGAGGAGAAAGGCCTGCTGACATGTTTACATGCCATTGGGACCAGTGTGCAGAGGGAAAGCCTGCTGGCCCCACACGCTGGGAACAGCCAGGCACCTCCATGCTGCCCATCTTTGCCTTTGGAAACAAGCTCGTTTACAAGTCTCTCTCCGGCTGTGCAGTGCCAGCACCAGAGTCCTGGGACCCTGTCCCTGCTGCACTGTAGGGCCCATGTTTCTGCCAAGTTGGGCACGGGGCTCTATGCTGCTGCCAAATGGAGAGCAAGTGTCAAGTGCCAAAAAGAAGAGAGCAGCAGAGCTGGTGGCTATCCATGCGGAGCTGGGCTAACCAAGAAGCAGGAATCTGCTTCTTGCAGACCAGTCTGCAGCTTGGTCCCTGATTGTAGTGCTGTGACCTGGGCTCTGGGGAGCATCCTCCTTGAGTTGGGATTTTTTCATTTGGGGGATTTAGTTGGGGGTTTTTTCCCTCTCTCTGCCTCCTGACTGTGTTGGCAGGGAGTGGGGAGATGACCTCCCCCCCCCCCCCCTTTTGGCTGTGTAAAAGTGTATAATGGAAGCGCCAGATTTGGAAATAAAAGTCTATAAAATGGTGCTGGCCTCTGTGTCTGTCCCTCTGCTGGGGATCTGTGGCAGGGGCTGTGGGTGCAGCACCTGGGCTCGAGGTGGGGTTGGGAGGGGGCTTGGGCAGGAGCTTACAGCCAGTTCCTAGGCTGCCTGGGAGTCACTGTGGCCTGAGCCAAGGTGACCAAGGGACGGGTACTTCAGGTGAGGGGATGGAACTGGGCTGTGTCCAGGCTGGCTCAGCCAGAGATGGGACTGGCTGTGAGGGTGTGCAGTGACTCCAGGCGTGGCTGGCAGGGCTGCAGTGGCACCTGTAGTGAGCGTGGGGCTCGTGCCTGGCACCCCCAGCCTGACCCAGGCTAAGGGAAGAAGATCCATTTTCCAAAGGCTGTGTGACCTTGCCAGCCAGGGTAAAGCTGGCTCAAGCGTCAACAGGGTCAAGCTGGGTGCCAGCAGGGAGAAGGAAGTGTGGGGAGGGGAGGCTGAGCGTGATCCTGGTGCCCTCCATCCCTCCCTTTTTGCTGAAGAGGAAATAGCAGGTGAGCAAAGGGCAGCATTGATCCACAGTGCCCTGAGCAAGGGTCACCATTAATTGACATCCTTCTGTCCCTCACAGGCTCTGTCACCTGAACTGCTGGCGGGCTGGGTTCAAGGCAGCCTTCAGGAACCAAGCTGGCAGTGCCAGGAGCTGTGCTCCTGTCCTGGCTCTTCCAGAGGCTGGCTGGGGGATGAGGGCCAGGGAGAGCTGGAGTGGCGAGAAGGGGCCACGGGCAGAGTGACCAGCCTGGGGTGCAGGTGGGGGGCTGGAATGCGGGAAGGAATGGCATGGGTGGGGTCAGAAAGTGGTGATAAGGAGGCAATAAATAAACACGTGGTAAATAAACACGGGGTGTTATTTGCTTCAAAGCAAGAGCCCTGTGGTGGCCTCTCATTCCGTGCTCAGGGAGTGAACAAATGATGCAACTGATAAGTGCGTCAATGGTAAACTGATAAATTATAAACTCGTAAATGAGGAGGCAGCAGTTGTATGTGGGTGCCTGTGTTGGATATGCCTTTGCTAACAACTGATGGGCTTGAGGGTGGACAGGGAAGGCCCGGGATGGGTTGAGGGAAGCAACTCAGCCTCACTGAAAACTGTGGGACCTGAGTTGTGCTCACCAGAGAGCCAAGGTGGCCACAGGCTGCCCCCATCAGGCACCAGGGATGGAGACAAGTTGCTCCAACTCTGGAGATTGTGGCCCTGGATGTCACCACTCCTGCTGCTTCTCAGCTCCGTACCACCATCCAGAGGACCCAGAATTCTTTAATGCCTGGCCCTGCCCACTGCCTTCACACCACACCTCTCTACCAGCCACACATTTGAGCTTGGATTTCCGCTGCCGTGTCCCCATGGGCCTGGGCCAAATGTGACTCAAATTCCCTGCAAACATTTCTAGGTTGTGATAAAGCCCAGAGAGGTATGATGGGTTCAGCAGGACTATAGTGCCAAAGGGAACCTTTGGAACAAGATAATAACGGCTGGGTCTGCACAAATTGTGTGAGCCCAGGGTAGTGGACAGAGCACAGCACACCTGTTTCCAGCAGGTAAGCAAGGGTCTGGGGAAAATACCCTGGCTGGTGTGACCAGAGGCTGTGGGTAGCCCTCCTTGTCCTGGTCACAGCTCCTGCTCCAGGACATGGGTTGGGGAGCAGACATCCATGGGAGCTGTTGGGGCACAGCAGTGGCCGGGGGGGACAGCTCTTGGCAGGAGGTTGGCGGCAGGTTGTGCCCAATGGCAAGAAGCCCCCTGCCTTGCACGTGGCATGGGTGCTTAGGCATGGCAGCATCCTGGATATAGCTGGAGACAGGAACTGAGACTGTAGTAGACAGTCCCCAGACTGGGATGGCTCTGGGCACGGTGGTGACAATGCTGGCTCTGCCACAGCTGGGGAGCCCAGCACACTGGGGCGCCAAGGGGAGCATGGTGCGTGCTCTGCATGCATGGGGCTGGGAAGTGGGGCAGCTTCTCGGCAGGGCAGGAGGAAGGGCAGGAAGCACTGAACAGTGTCTCAAAGATCACCGGCTGATTCTAATAAATAGGAGGAAGCAGAGCACGCACCTGACTGGTGGCTACTGACCAAATTGAGCACAGCAGGTAGGAGGGCAGGGGGTAACACAGGGATTCAGGCTGGCACAGCCCCAGGTAGGGAGGGGATTGTGTGTCCATTTGCAGGTGGATGAGTGCCTTAGGACTGCACAGGGCACCCAGCAAGTGGATCACGGGTCCCACTGCTAGTGGATGAGCACCTTAAGACTGAGCAGGCCACCAGCTGGGTGGGTTCAGCATGATGGTGCAGCTCTCAGAGTGAGCCCTGAGCGAGGACAAGCTGTGGATTTGTACAGGGATTCCTCAGTCCCACCGTCCCTGTGAAGGCTGAGACCTCAGCCCAGCCCAGCTTCTCTGCTCACAGGCTCATCCTGCTCCACACTGCAGGGGTCAAGGGAGGGCACGGTTGGAGGGATGGTGAGCCATGACATTTGCCAGGGTTTCACATTCCTGCTCTCCTCATGTGTAAAGGGACAAAGTCTGCAGATGGGGCTTTAGGATGGCTGGGGCTCTGCTCAGCAGCTCTGCTGGCTCACTGCCCTGCCTTGCTGCAGTACACGGAGGGGAAGGTGCTTGGCATTGAGGTGGGTCCTGCGTGGGCAGTGGAGGGGGAGCCCCCTTCAGGCAGCTCTGCTAGCAGACCCCACCAGTGCATTCCAGTGGGGTGGATGGGGCTGCTGTGGGGCAGGAGGGGGCAGCACTGATTGCCGAAGCCTCAGTTCCCTCCCTACCCACCTGCTGACTGCTACTGCTCTCCAGTTTGAGCCACTGCTGCTGCTTCAGGACTCTCAAAACTCGTGCCTATCCTCAGGGACATTGCTGTCCACCTGGCCAGGATGGGATGGTTCCGTGGGCAAGTGGAGCTGGAGAAGGGGATTCGNTGGCTGAGCTCTCTCTTGTGTCCTTGCAGTGGACTGGCATTCCAGAGAGCCAGGTGGGCATGGCAGCAGAGATGGCCCTGAGCCACCGAGCGCCCCGCGAGGTGCTCAGTGAGGCTGAACTGGAGGAGGTGGCGCAGAGGAAACCTCCCACCAAGCCCTCTCTGCGTGCCTGTCTCCCCAAGACCAGGTAAGACCATGCGGCCAGTGGGATGTGCCCAGACCTTGCCAGGCGTTCTGCACCCCAGCCCCACCACCACAGAGAGCTGCAGACCTGGGGGTTCATTTCCCTGTGCCCAAATACCCATGTCCCCACTGTCTGGAGGGACACCAGGCTCCAGTGGACAGAGCATTGCATCCCATGGGGCCCCATCCACCCTCTCTGATGTCCCCAAGCCCCCTGCACATGAGCTCAGCTTCAGCTCCTGCTCCCTCCCCACCAGATGCTCGGGCTCTGCTGCCAAGTCCCTGCTGTTCCGCTTCCTGCCCTTCCTGCGCTGGCTGCCCCGCTACCCCATCAAGGACTGGCTCGTGGGGGACATTGTTTCAGGCTTCAGTGTGGGCATCATGCACCTTCCCCAGGGTGAGTGATGCCATGCCCAGGCTGCCAGGGGCTTCCCACAGGCGGGGGGACCAGGGGTTGGCTGTTGATGACATTTCTCCCTGATCCACCTTCTAGGGCTTGCCTACGCACTGCTGGCTGGGCTGCCGCCGGTCACGGGTCTCTACTCCTCCTTTTACCCTGTCTTCCTCTACTTCTTCTTTGGAACGTCAAGGCACAACTCTGTGGGTGAGCTGAGGGACCATGTGCTTGCACAGCGATGGTGGGGATGGAGCAAGGATGTCCGTGGCAGAGCATTTCCACATCAGCAGTTGGGGGAACCTTTCTTGCTCCACCCAGAAGGGGGTTGGCCAAGCCAGAGCCAAAGTATAGTGTGTGTGCTCTGAGCCTGGCCTAAGGAGAGAGGAGCCGACCCCTTGGGAAGTCCTCTCAGAGAGGTCCTGGTGCCCACCTTGGTCTCCCTGCCCACACTCCACCGGTTCTCAGGTCCCTTTGCTGTCATCTCTGTCATGATCGGGAGCTTGACGGAGTCCCTGGTGCCCAGCGATGACTTCCTGGAGTCCGTCAATGGCAGCAATGCCACGGTCAATGAGGAGCTGCGTGACGCAACCAGGGTGGAGCTGGTGGCCACCATCACTGTCCTGACCGGTATCTTCCAGGTAAGGTGTTCCCACCCTAGTCTAGCAGAGAATAGGAGACCGTAACCCGTGGGTCATTTCTGCCATCTCTTCTTCCAGGTGGCCCTGGGCCTCCTGCAGTTTGGATTCGTGGTGACCTACCTCTCAGACCCGCTGGTGCGCGGCTACACCACTGCTGCCTCTGTGCACGTCCTCGTCTCTCAGCTCAAAAATGTTTTCGGAGTCTCCCAGAGTGAGAGCTCAGGGCCGCTTTCACTGTTTGTGGTGAGCTGGGGTTTGCTGGCACCCAAGGACCCCAGGTGCTCACCTGTGGGGCACACAGAGGCCTCCAAAAACCTGCTGGGAAGGCATCTGCTTTCCTGAGCACATTCCCTCCTCCTGTGTTCTCTAGACCGTCATCGATCTCTGCAAGAAGCTGCCAGACACCAATGTGGGCACCTTGGTGACTGCCATCATTGCCATGGTGGTCATCTTGATCGTGAAAGAACTCAACCACAAGTTTGCCTCCAAATTGCCCATGCCCATCCCCATCGAGCTTATCACGGTACCCAGAGCTGCCCCAGCCTCCTGTGGGGATGCAGCCAGGAATCCCTGCTGCATCCCTGTCTGCTTCAGGGTGGGGAGAGGAGGGACGGGGTTCCTTGGCAAGTGCAGCTCCAGGGCATGTGTTGTGCCTCCTCTTCTTCGTCCACCACAGTCCCTGTGCAGGAAGACCCTGCCTAACTCCAGTCCTTTTCCCCCAGATCATCGTTTCCACCGGCATCTCCTACGGGGTCAACCTGAATGACAAGTTTGGCATCTCCGTGGTGGGCAACATCCCCAGCGGGTGAGCAGGGCCTGACGGTGAAGGGGTGCTGTGCCAGGGCACCATGCTGCCCACAGCACCCCTGTTTGAGCCCCATCTCTCTCCTGAATGTAGGCTGAAGCCACCTGTGCCCCCTAACTTCAGCTACTTTGGGCAGGTGGTGGGCAATGCCTTTGCCATTGCTGTGGTAGGTTACGCCATCTGCATCTCCCTGGGCAAAATCTTTGCCCTGAAACATGGCTACAAAGTGGACAGCAACCAGGTGATGCTCTGAGGCACAGGGCCCCCACCCTGCATGAAAGCTAATCTTGCCCTTCTTGCAGCCAGATTAAACCATGGTGCTCCTCTGCCATTGCTCTGTCTCTGCAGGAGCTGATTGCACTGGGCCTCTGCAACTTCCTGGGAGGCTTCTTCCAGTGTTTTGCCATCAGCTGCTCCATGTCGAGGAGCCTGGTACAGGAGAGCACAGGGGGCAACAGCCAGGTGGGTCTGGGCAGTGCTGCCTCCCTCTCTGGGGCTGAAGCAGGGGCAGGAAGCACAGCGAGCGGTGGGGGCTCACCCCTCGCCTCCCACTCTCCTTCTGCGCAGGTAGCTGGTGTCATTGCCTCCCTGGTCATCCTGGTGACCATTCTGAAGATTGGAGAGCTCTTCCGGGACCTGCCCAAGGTACGTCTAGCCCCACAGCCTCTGTGTCACATCCTACGCCTGTGCCTGTCCCATGGCATGGTGATATGGTAGGGGAACAGCAAAGATTGTCCAGATTTGCCCTCAGCTTCCTCACAGCTGCAGAGATTTCTCTCCTAGGCCATCTTATCTGCCATCATCATTGTCAACCTCAAGGGCATGTTCAAGCAGTTCAGGGACCTCAGCACTCTCTGGAAGTCCAACCAGGTGGACCTGGTAAGGTGCTGGCCCACCCTGGGGCTGTGCTCCTGTTCCTGGAGAGGATTTCTCCACCCTCACTGAGGCTTGTGAGTGCCAGTGGAGAGGCTGTGCTGCAGCTGACTGTGTCCCCTCTTCAGCTGGTCTGGATTGTGACATTCATTGCCACCCTCCTGCTGAACTTGGACATTGGCCTGGCAGTCTCGGTAGCCTTTGGGTTGCTCACAGTCATATTCCGGACCCAGCTGTGAGTACCTCGGGGCTTGGGCCAGTGCCACATCCTGCAAGGGCAGGAGGAGCCTGTGGTGACCTCAGCCCCTTGCTCTGCTCCCTGCAGTCCCCACTACTCCGTCCTGGGGCGCATCTCTGACTCCGATGTCTACAGGGATGTGGTGGAATACGAGATGGTAACAGCACCAGGGGTGGGGGAAGAGCTGCCTGCAATGGGGAGGCAGTTCAAAGCATCCCCACTAGTGGCTCACTGGAAAATGGGGATGGAGGCATTTTGGTGGGGGGGAGGGAAGGGGCAGGTGGCTCCATCCCTGGGCTAGCACCCTCCCCATCTGCCCCCAGGCACAGGAGGTCCCTGGCGTGAAGATTTTCCGCTCTTCCTCCACTCTCTATTTTGCCAACGTGGAGCTGTACGCTGAGGCCCTGAAGAAAAAGGTAGGAGAGCCACCAGCCGCGAGTGCTTCCTGTGTCTCCTGCCTGCGGTGCTGGGGCAGCTGGGACACAGGGCCACATTGCTTTGCAGAGCGGCATTGATGTGGACCGCCTGATTGAGAAGAAGAAGAAGGCCCTCAAGAAGCTGAGGAAACAGCAGAAGAAACTGGAGAAGGAAAAGGCAAAGAGGAAAAAGGTGATTCTTTGATGCAGGGGACCACCCCTCCAGTGACATCCTGCACCTCTTCCCTCCTTGCCTCCGACACGTCTGTCAGTGCTCTGGTGGGGCTTGGCGGCCCATGCGGTTCCCAGTTCAGTTTAGGGTCAGTGGGTGAGAAAGGCACTGGGACTGAACTGGGTCACAGTGTCACACATAAGGCTGGTGGGAAAGCCGGGCTGTTAATGATTATGTGTTGGAGCTGCCAAGTCATCAACCTTATGGCAAGTTAATCAGAATTAAGAGCAAGAGCAAAGGCTGGCCTGGTGCCAGCTAATGAGCCCGACTCTGCAGAGTGGTGCTGGGGAGAGGGGTAGATTTTGACACATCTGAAAAGAGCCCAAAAGTGGGTGAAGATGTGAGAGGGGCACCCACTCCCAGGGCCACTCACCACCTGTGCCCTCATACAGCCAAAGAGCCTCACCAAGGTGAGCCCGGGGGAGCACTGCCATGACCAGGGTGCTGCCAGCCCTGGAGCAATGACGCTGGGTCTCCCTCCCTTCCCCAGAATGCAGAGGATGGTCCAGGCCTGGCAGTGATTGAGATGAATGCAGGAGAGAGCAGTGCGCCCTCAGAGCCCACCCTGCAGAGCCTGGGGCTGCCCCAGCCCAGCTTCCACTCCGTCATCTTGGACTTCAGCTCCGTCAGCTTCGTGGACACCGTCTCCATCAAGATCCTGAAGAATGTAAGGGACTGGGGAGCAGGCAGGACAGCAGCCTCGCTGAGTGTGTCTCTGGAGCCCTGTGGGGTGCCCAGATGGCTGCTGCCCATCCCTCTTCCTGGGTAAAATATTTTTTCCCATTTACAGATCTTCAGGGATTTCCATGAGATAGAAGTGGACGTCTTCATTGCCAGCTGCCCGGGTGAGGGGGATCTGCATAGTCATGAGCCCTGGCTGGGCATGGCCAGCCCTTTGGCAGACAGCTGATAGCCTGGTAGCCTGAGGGGTCCCTCCACGGTGCTCCCATCCCCAGGGTTTCCCCAGGGTACAAGTGCTGCAGGTTGTCCCATGGATCCAATCTGAGCCTTGAAGCTGGATCCCTGGTGGTGACCCTGGTGTCCCCATGACACCAGAGGCAGGAGGAGGCTGCTGTGGGTGGGCGGTGGGGGGCTCAGCTAGGTGCCCCACTTTAGATACTTATCCTTCCACACAGTGTCCGTCCTGGCCCAGCTGGAGCGGGGAAACTTCTTCAGTTCAGCCATCACCAAGCACTCCTTCTTCCCCTCGGTGCACGCCGCCGTGGAGCACGTCAGCAGGGAGCGGCACCAGGCCTCGGTGAGCAGCCAGCCTTGCTGTCCCCAGCATGGCGAGGGAGAGGGCGGCCACACCAACCCCTCCCTGTCTGCCCCCCTTAGGTGAACCACAGCACCAGAATGTAGCCCCTCAAGAGGAAGACGTCTCCCCTAGGAGCCGGGTAGGCAAGGAAGGCTTTGACACCCTGATGGCACTGACTCACCCACCCTGGGGCCCAGATGCCCTGATCCCCGCCAGCCCCTCTGGACTGTGAGTGCCGGGGCCCTGGTCTGTCCATGAGTCCTGCTGTGATGGGGCTCTGCTGGATGGAGCTGCTGCTGGCCCTCATGCTGAGGGGCCCCTGGTGCCTCCACATTGCCCCAGCACGGGCCTGCCCCGCCAGGCCAGGACATGGTCTGGGGCGCAGTGCAGGGGCCAAAGGGCTCCAGCTCCCAGCAGTGGGCTGGCATCGTGAATAAAGCTATGTGGTATTTCTCAGGGTTGGTATCAATGCCCTTTCCTCAGTACTTTTGGGCCAGAGCACCCGGCTGCACCCCGGCACTGCTGGGAACAGCCTCCCTGTGGGTGGGCTCCCCAGCACCCTCTCTGTGGCTCTTTTCTGCCACTTCTCCCCATGATGTGCTCCACGTCATGGGGCTCTGGCCGAGGGAACAATATGAGCAGGGATCCCCAGAGCAATATGGGCAGGGATTCCAAGAAAAATATGGGTGGGAATCCCCATTCCCAGACGAGTCACAGCACCCGCCCTGCCCGGCTGCGGAGCCACCAGCGCCCCTGCATCGTAACCG
Organism: Bombycilla garrulus; assembly: GCA_013400315.1. Lineage (NCBI taxonomy): Eukaryota > Metazoa > Chordata > Aves > Passeriformes > Bombycillidae > Bombycilla > Bombycilla garrulus. The sequence continues at coordinate 756,740 of VXBU01003841.1, forward strand.
CACCAGTGATGCACCAGTTATGCATAACTGCACCATGGCTGCAATCATAACTGCACCAAAGGGAAAGGGCTTGCAGCCAAGAGAAGGCTGATATCAAGTTGCAGGGGCAGGGTAAGGTTGGTTCCACAATCTCAATATCTAGCATTTATTCTAATTTCGCCTAGTTTGTAATTTTCATAGACTCATTGCAAATTTCTGCTAATGTCAGTAAGAATAGTGACATTTCTTATATCATTTACCAGGGCTGATGCTCTCAGCTGCTTTCCTCTTTCATGCCATTTCAATACTGTATCTGACCTAATAGCCTCTTTTTGTGAACTACATTTTACTGTGGTTTGGTAAACAGTGGCATACACTGCCAACTCACAACTCTTGTGTTGGGATTTAAAGGGCTTTGATGGGTTCCTTTCTGAGATTGCTATGCACTGGACTTTTGCATTCACAATCACTTCACCTTCCATAGGTCATTTCAGTATTTAATATTCTTTCTTGGAATGTAAGCAATAGACCAGGAAGTACCAAATTCTCTGCAAGCCCTGTCTTCCCAAAGGACCATTAAAATGATTGCTTTTCTCCTCTGACTAATCTGCCAGTATTTGGATGGAGCATTTGGTACCTTAAGTGAACCTCTTAAAATGGATCTCATCATAGGCAATATCTCAGGCTTTCCTGAAATACTTGCTCTTTTGGATCCTAATTCTATTCTGAGCACATGTAGGATGTTTTTCACCAAAGCCACTCAACAATGCCTCTTTTCTTATAAAACAAGATTGAAATTGCATCACAAGGATGGATCCCCACTAAAGGTTACACTGGTAATTATAAGAATGGTGGTGCCCTCCTGCAGTTACATTTGTAAATGAATTGATTTTCCAAAATTAAATATTCCAGGCCTTTGAACACAAAAGGAAGTCTTCGTCTTTTGCAAAAATTACCCCTTGGAGCACTTGTGTTAATTTTGATTTTTAAGGTGTCAGCCCTGTTTCTGTTTTCACTGCTGCACAAGAATCGAAAAAAAGATTGTACTCTCTTGTGCTCTCATTCCCCACCCAGGATGCCCATTTCAGGGTACCCATTCTCTTGGATCCCTATTCCCGGAAAGCTCATTCAGCAGGACTCACATTCCCCACTACCTGTCCCTGTCATTTTCAAGGATCCCCATTCCCGGGACCTCCATTCCCCAGACTCCCATTTCCAGGACACACATCCCCCAGACCCCCATTCCCTGGGATGCCTGTTGCCAAGATCCCCATTTCCAGGATGCCCATCCCCCGGGACCCCCATCTCCCATACCTCCATTCCCCGGACCCCCATTTCCAGGACCCCCATCCTC